>NJRL01000235.1:360578-379079 GCA_003063815.1 Aphaenogaster rudis
AGGAAGCTTTGTGAACCAACTAATAAATTGATGAGGAAGCACTGTGCAAATTCCTAATTTGCACACTTTTTTGTATAATGATCGATTTTCTTATTATTCAACTTTCTCGGTTTTATTAGATTGTATTGTTTTGGCACGTGTAAGACTGTTCATGAGTAACATGAATATTTTAAATGCCAGTAGCAAACGATTCATAGTATTGCGTCTGTTTTATGTATCTTTAGCTCTGTTTTACTGCGACATGTTTCATCAGCGTAAGCAACAGTTTAGAAAACGACGATCGTTTCCTGCTTCCTCGACGTCAATCCATCTTGATCGACAACATCAGCGTACGTGGATACGTCTCGCGGAACACTATCTTTGACACGTGTCGGGGACGTGACTAGAGCCGACAATCGCCATAGAGGCGGCGGCGCGTATAGTCGACGAAAGACAAAGAGATGCGCCGGCGGTGGAGTGACGAGGGCTCGGCGACGTTCATAAATAGCAATATCTGTCGGTTATCGAGAAGAGGCACGGTTCGGTAACGAGCCATCAGCGAGCCAGGGCCACATGGGTCCCCGATAATCCCGGGAAAAGGGGTTACCGAATACTCTCTCTGTCTCTCTCTCTCTCCCTCCGCGGAATGATTTGCGAAAATTTGAATCCCGCCGCCTCCTCTTGGCTTCTCTGCCCGACCCGAGGAATCGTCTCCTCTCTGGTTTACCGTGGGTGCCGGCCTGCCTCTATTTATTCGACCATTCCCGCCTCCTGTCCCAACTTGACAGTCGAACCCACCCGCGCGTCTCTTCGTCCCTCGCCAATCTCTTTCCGCATTCTCCTCCCCCTTCTAATGATTTTCAGAAGACGTCTCAGTCGTCGTGCGCCGCGACTTAAGCCGTAAGAGCGACACGATGTTAATTAGAATGGCGTCTCGGGGCGCCGCACACGGCCCCCAGGAGATGAGACTTAGTGACTTGACTTGATTTCGAGGTTTTAGGCCAGGTTTGAATTAGGGGTGCCTGCCGGCTTGCCTGTCTGCTTTCTTACTTGCGCCGGAGAGGAGAGGCGCCATAGGCCAAAGGCAACCGTCGCCGCCAAATCCCGTAGGAAGTTAGCGCGGATTATAGGGCGCATCCATCACTCGCTTCTTTCGTCTTCTGGCGGCAAAGTCGCGCGGGATATTATTGTCCGTAATGCGCGTGACGTGGCGCTTGTCGACTCTTCCTGAATTCACTGTTCTATATTGTTTGCTTGTAAAAGTTGCGTTAGTGTGAGAGATACCAACTTATTCTATTGCAACACTTCTGGAAACATCAAGAGCAAGATACTTGCTGTAACTGCGTATACTATACAGTAGTTGTATCTACTGTATAAATTCATACTCTTGACATTAAAGTTTCTTACAACTACAATTTATAAAAGTATATCATTATGTTTATCATTGTAGAGAGATTATTAAATCATTATTTTGTCCGAATTTCTATAAAGAGACAATGGATACTACAATTGATAACATTTTCAGAATTCTTATATGCTTTTTATATCTTTTTATTTTGCTTTTGAATGAAGAATAGAAATTAATAACTTTCAGCATTTTCGAAGTTTCTAAACAACACCATTTACAGTACCCGCAGTGTTTTAGTGGACAATATCCTATTCTTAAGAATTTAATTAAAATCGTTTTATATATCGCGAACCTCATCAAGCAGGATATGTAAGGGAGAATGCGAGGATTAAAATCATAAGAGTTCCCGGGCGCTGCTGAGTAGACTGCAATAAACTGAATATCATATCTAGACATTACCTCGAAGTTTAAGAAAGTGTCGGAACTTTTCCCGGGATATTACCCGGAACCTTTCGAGAATTTTAGAATTTCACCAAGTTTCGGCGATCGAGCGTGAAGTAACGACCTTCTCGCGGGGATAATATTGTCCCCGGCGGTTCCTCGGCTCGAGACGGGGAGCCGATCGAGAAGCTCCGCGTACAAATGCGAAAGCTTTGATCCTCCGCCTGACTGAAATTCACACCACGCTCGCCGAAACGACGCTCGGCTAATTGTTTCGTTCTGAAACTCCGGCGGCATTGTGTCGCGCGACGATCGCTGACGGCCGATCGTCGACCCGTTTGTGCACGGTACACGAAAGAGAAGCTTGATCTCCTTTTAAAAAGGCATTAAACCCGCTCGCGCTTAGAGGGGCGCGATCACGGAATAATATCTCATAATTAAAGCGAAGCCCGTGGCGGACGAGTATCAGTCAGACTTAGCGAGACGATCTGTCAAGCCGCGCTACGAAAAGTCCGGGCTGGAAAATCTCAACCCTTTTACGCATGGTCACGTGACCTGACAGACAGGGTGCCCCCCCTCCCGGCACGTGGCCCGGGCTTGTGTTTTAGATACGCGTGTCAAGTCCCAAAACGTAACCTTCGTCTAACCGTTCTTCTCCGTGTTTTTCCTTCTTCGTATTTCCCCGATTTGTTATTTTTTTTCAACACCGAGCTGCCACTTGCAGAAGGCGTGGCTGTCGTCGTATTCGTTTGCCGCGACGCCAACCGCAAGCGTGGTGTCTGAAGGTGTTGGGTAAATAAGGAAACTAGCGTAAATTGAACGCGACAAGCTTTTAATTATACCATAATTTTATCGATCCGTTTCTGCAGCATATTTTGATATTATCTATCTATGTAAGCCAATATTATGCTGTTATGCATGTTATGGAGAAAGATTTAATAACAACCAGCATGTTATTAAATCTTTCTCCTTCCTGGCAATCAATTTGCTGAGAACATTCCGCATTCAGCTTGAGTAACTCGAATATTGCCCTTTGTCGAAGTTACGACCGCTGCGATACCATAGAAGGATGTACGAGGCACGAAGAAAGAACGAGGAGGAATGGGAAGGGAGATTGGGCAACTCGTGGTCTCGACTAATTCTTTTTCTAACTCTCTTTTGCTTCTTTTGGTCCTCTTTCACGATGACGTCACGGTGTCCAGCTCGCGTTCGAAATGGCGGAAGACGGCCACGTTAATGGCATCGTAAAAGTTAACGACAATGTTCCCTTACGATTTTCCACTATCCTTTCGTGCCTTCGACCAGTCCGCGTAGTCGACTTCTTCTCAAAGAACCGCGTCTAAAATTATTGTCGCGGACATGGAATTAATTTCCGCCCTCGCTGCAGACGATTGAACTTCCGTGCCGTTTGTAGCGGATTTTGATCGTACGTTGGAATTAGAAAAACTCGTTGAATGCAATTCAGACGTTTTGGGTGAAACTGATTTTATTGGGTTCGACGACCGAGTTACGGTCGCGAATCTCGAGATTATCAAAAACTTCTTGTTAACACGGGTACGTTATCCAGACCATTTCTTATCGTACATTTACAGACTGTCGCGAAATTAATGTTATAAAAATTTACAGACTAAAAGAGAAAATTGCATTTTTTTATAAATTACTATAGTTTACTTTTATTCTAAATGATATTAATTATGTAAAAAATATTGAATCTTTATTAGCCTTTATTTATCTTCTCGCACAAGATATCACATTAGAAAACAAGATGTAAACGTCTTTACATAATTATTCTCGCCGTGGTAAGATCACCGCTATTTCGATTGTATCGCGAACCTCTCTATTCCAGGCGGCGTAATTCCGCGACTAGGAATCTCCGGTAATTGGTAGGCCGCTTAGCATATTTCTGGTTCTAATCACAGACACCAGTCAGTAAGTAAGGGCGGTTTAAAGTCTTTGGTCGATCCCTCCGCCGCCCCGTCTTGCCACCCTCGTTGTACCGAGATAGGGGCTTAGGGGTGAGACCAATCTGCTTACAACCCCCTTAGTCTGAATAATTAACCCGGGGGCAGGAGAAAGAAAGAGAGAGAGAGAGAAAGAGAGAGGTCGGGGAATGCGCGCGTTTTTTGCCCGTGTCATTTATTACCGAGACCACCTTGTTCGTTAACTTCGCATTTGAATGTGAATGGGCGTCGAACGAGCGCAGGAAGACAGGTACGTAACGCGACGGGAGGCACAGTCGATCGATCTATCTTCCGGAATTTGTCACACCTTGGGCAAACACAGTGAGAGGGTGACTGGCGTTTTTTTTCCCGCGATTTTCCCGCGCTGTCGCAGCTTCGAGTCTTTTTTTCTCCTCTCCCTTTTTCCCTCGCGCCGGCAACAGCACCTGATTGTTCTCAGGTACGTTGGTACGGGCTCTCGCGTTAATTCGCCGTCATTAGTCACACGTCGAATTCGGTAGCCGGGAGCGGCCGTGAAAAAATTTATTAACGCCCGTGCCCGGCGCTACCGGGTTTCGCGCACAAAAGTGTGTATTTGCATGCGAACGCCGCGGCTTTCATTTGCCTAAGCCGCGGAGATCCGAAACGGTCCGGGCTTCGTTGAGGCTGATTTCAACCGCCACGCTTGTGAATGGCCGTCGCGCGGGGTGACCGGATTAATGGCGATTTTGAATATTTAATTAATGGAAGTGCGCGATTTTCACCGGACTACGGGTATTTATACCCGTTTTTTTTTCGTGCGACTATACCCCTTTTGTTTTATTCAGTGCGCTTCTATCGCGTTATTTTCACGGGAAATTGGTGAAATTCACCTTTAACTCCAGTTCTTTAGATATGTCTGACAAATGAGCTTTATTCGTGACTTATTTATAGACATACTATTACCGTTTATTATTCGACAATAGCAGTAAACTAATTTAATTTATGTACATATAATGAATTTTTAATGTTCATCTTAAATTGATATTCTTTCTGAGACACTATACATAAATTGATAATGAATGACGCTCAAGCAGCTCGTATTTTAATTCCGCGTGCAGTGTGGATTCTCCGAGCATCTAAAAGTCTTTTGTTTGTCGGGTTGGACAGCGCTCGAGGAGGAGATTAAGGGCTGCCGCTGCAATTATCTCGATTTGTCAAGTGAGTGGATTATCACGCGAGGTCACTGGAACGTTACTTTTAATAACGAGGGTCGTTAGGCCTATGACAAATTTCGCGGGCGACCGCCTGCTTCGCGCTTGGCTTGCCGGCAGATGAGAATCTTCAATAGGAATTCATTTAATCTTTGACACGATATTAATTAATAACGGACTAAAGATAGTATCTCGACGTGATACTTGCAAAGGGTCTCGATCGCAATACACGCTTCTTTGATGTATTCATTTGCATTAATAGTATATAGTTCATAAATAGTATTATATGTATTACATTTATAATTATATATTAATTATCTACAAATTATATAATTATAAACGAATAATAAGTAAGAAAATAATAAAAAGAAACGGAATAAGATTGCAAAACGAATAACGTAATGTAAAGATGTGAATTTCACAATCGAAACAACTTGTTTACAGGTACGTGAGTTTTGGGACAGCTAAATCCTCACGAGACTTCTTTGATACGCGGCAACGTCAATTGACAAAAAAGACGGTACCATCACCGCTACCCTTGACAACGATCGTTAACTCTTGTTCTGCGATGACCTCGAGCCATTTGCGCTTTAGCCGTCGCCCGTGCACGCCGACTGAGTAAGTACAATCGTTTTTAGACCATACTGTATAAACCCCACGGGCGGAAAGGGGTTAGGGAAGATCATTATCAGAGGCTTAACCACGCGAGAATTTTTAATCAGAGGGTGCGCACCCCTCGGGATAATACCGTTGCTGTCGATAAACGCGAAACAATTGTCGCTCGATTGTATTTAACGCGGAATTGCGACGCGAACCGTCGATGGACAATACTTGCCCGATCGACGCTTTTCGAGTAGGTGCTACCCCATAGGATTACCCGGTACAGGCCCAGTCATCGAAACCATGTGGTGACATTAGAAGCGCGCAGTGTTACGAGTTACCACTTCGCATTAGATTCCTCGCCGGCACGAATGGCCAGATTAAAATATTTTAAATACGCCGAGCGAGATCCCACTATTTTCTCCGTGCCTGTTTTAATCAGCGCGAAAATTATGTTGTTGGCCATTCCGGCGTCAGTAATACTTGGCGACACGCAATTAGTAAGGTCACATATCTCGCAATGACAATATAAGACATGTTCTGTGACATAATTAAGTAAGTAGTCGCTCGGTCTTCGAGAAGATGACGTTACGGAAATTTACAACATTAGAATCGCTCGATATTAAACTTCTCGAGCGTAATTCCCGCGCGTTCGACTTGGCTTTGACTCCCGAGAGCACTAAACTAAACGAACCGTGGATAGAATTCGGCTCCTGGGAGAGCACTGATTAGCATCATCTTAAGGTCGTATACGGCGCCGTAAGTGTGCCGTCCCTTTGGCATTCATATGCAAAACTGACCAGATAGTGACCGCCGATTTACATAACGTTAGATTGACCGTGATTTCATTTAACCGAGGGTTCCGCCTCTGCACACGCCGATGGCTACGGAGAGCTTTCTCCGAGACGCCGGCCCGAGGAAATTCATGCAAAGTGACATCTTGAGAACGTATCTCGAACAGCCTTGTAATCGAAATTCCGAACACCCCAATGTACTCGCTCCCTGAATCACGCGATCCTAATTACATTCGGTATCACAACACGTTTCGTATACAATGTGCTCTCGGATGTGACAGATAATATCGCTTTGTATATAGGTACATATAGAAATATGTACGATAATTTTTATTTATGTATGTATTAATCACCGTAACGAAAACGTGCAATATTCACGCGGTACTACTTATCGTTTACTCGCTAATGGCGTGCAGCAACCGAAGTTTAAAACTTCGATTTGCAATCGCGTTTGTCACGTCAGGATTAACGTTGTGGAAGGGTTAAACCTTTTATCGCTCGTGTAAACGGCGGATTCGTAGACGGACGTATCTTTCGTATCGAGAAAATCAATACCTACACGTCCGGAATACTTGGTTTAATATGCTTATACTCCGCTGGCGGAATCGCGGAGCCGTGAAACATGGTATTAACGGATACACCGATCCCTGATGGTAACAAATGATAGGAGCCTTAATGATCCGAGCACGAATAAGCTCGTCTATATCTATATATACATCGAACGTCTCGACATGAGTGGAATCCACGCTTGTCCTTTTGATTGATTGCCTTTGTCACTTAGCCACCGTGAAAGGCTTTCGTGCGATCGTATCTTTTAATTACGAACTTAATTATCTTTCGCGTTTGCCAGCTTTTCTGTATTCGCGCGCGCCGGCGAGAGAAATAGGGTTCGTATTTAAAGTCTTATTCCCCACGGGCCATGAGAGTCTGCAATATCGTATTGAGTTCTGGCGGATAGACTTTTATGTATAGGGTGTAATAAAATTTGATATTTACGCGCGAATAATTGTACCGTTATAAAATACTTGAAATAATAGTACCGCAATGAAATACGTTTTACAACGATAAAGATACAATGAGTCTGGTAGTATATTTAGTGAGGAAAATGTTTGCTTCACGTACACATATTATTGAACGTTAGGTAGGAACACTGTGTATACCAATGAAGCATCATAGGTATATCCAGGGTGTATGGGATACGGGTTACTAAGGCCCCCATAATGACCGCTGCAATCCTGCCCCCGCACACAATCCCATAATTAAATCCGTTAATCAAGGCTTACGGCTCGGACTGACCCTATCGACTTGGTTTATTGTGATCTGCGTAATCTATGGTAAATTAAGACGTACCGTCGTCGCACATCTCGTTTGCGTAACTAGAACTATTCTCCCGCTATTAATTTATCCAAAGCATTACTTCATCGTGATTCTGATGATTCGATGTAATTAATCTCGGTTATATTTGAATTATATGCTATCACACGTCATCGCTTCAGGAATATTTTGCAATTCGCAGTAAATATAGGATTATATATATTTTGTATCTACGTCAATATAATCTTGTTATATTTTCAAGCTCAAAGGCACGTATATACCTATGCCAGTTCTATTCAAAATTGCTTCAAAACTGCTAATTAAAGCTTGAGCCTCACGATTGTGCTAATTATCTGAAGACGACGTACCAAAGTATATTTTGCAGCAACTCGTGCTTGGCGAGCGTTTCGAAAGGATTGCGGAGCTCTTTAGCAGAAAACTGAGAGCGTACTCCGTAGCGAGTAAGTGATCTTTCATAACGAAGGCGCATCGCGCCAAAGTCCCTCCATCTTCAGATTCGCCTTAAAATTAATTGTTCGGCTTATCTCTCCGCCTCGCTTCCTCGTCTCGCGCTTTATTGCTCCGAACGAGAGACGAGAAGGGACGAGGTTTAGCATCGATCGTGGATGCCCACGGAGAAGACCTCTCACAGCGGGCCATCCTCTCTATTTCTCTCTTTCTTCTATTTCGCCCTTGTCTCTCCGACATTTCGTTGGCTTTGAAATGACAGAAGTCAAGTAGAGCGAAATACGGAGAACGCGGTTGAAGTGTAATTGGCACTGGAGTGTACTCGTCTTGGTTCATTAGAGAAAATATCTTCCCCATTGTCGAGGGGCTTACGTATAGCCTCCGAATATCTCTGTCGCCCTCTTCCTCTCTCTTCTTTTCGTTGTCCGCCGTTTTTCCGCGTCGGGTATATTCCGTCGCTCTCGCACGCCGCTGCTTGCTTACGGGGATAGAATTATTTTTCTGTTTCGAGTGGATATAACGGTCACTCGATGCAACCGCCCTTCGGGTGAAGGCCCTCTTCTGCGCTACGCTGCGCAGGCTTATTATGAAACGTGAAAACGTAGAAAAGCTTGTGACAGTCTAATCTTCTCAAGTGTCTCCAACGAATAGACCCTAATTCTCGAGTGATCTCGAAGGGAATTGACCGGGGATGAGTGTCCGACTTTCAATCCCGGATTTTATATATTTCGCATTTTTTCAGGTTATCTGTTTCCATCTATTTTGATTATTTATTAAGCTTGCTTTGAACTCTCATCACAGCATGAATGAATTTTTTCTACTACACATCGACGTTTATTTTTGTTAAAAATATCTGCATTACGAAAATTATCTCAATCAATTTTAGCTTGTGTCATGGATACGTATATGCAAAACACTGTAATCGTTCGATACGAATAACCACAGGCCAACTGGCACATCAGGGTGAGATATTCTCTAACCGCAACTTTGCCACTTGATGATTGCGCGACCCCAGAGGTCTTCGAGTGCGCGCCGTACAATGAAAACGCACGTTTAATGACCACCATGTTTCGCCAACAGCTTATTAACTGCGAAACGTTTCTGCACGCATCTCCCTCGGAAATTTGTTTACGTCTGACCGTACGACAATGTGCACGTTGTAAGCGCATAGCGGATGAAAGAAAAGGGCGTGTGAGAAAGACAACGAAAAAAGAACGAGGCAGAGAAGGAGGCAGAGAGAGAGAGAGAGAGACGTATATTGCTGCGGCACACTTTTCGAGAGAGCCTCTGCGAGCTGTCGAGATGGAAAGCAGAAATATACGGGCCCGCTTTGTGCGCAAGTGGAGTGTGCACATGTAAGAGGTCTTCACGGGGACGAGTGCTTGCTTCCACATACCTGCGTACTTCAGTTCCGCAAAAGCACCTGTTGAAACCCACGAGCTTTCCAACTCCATGCGTTCACTTCTATGCCGATTCCATGCCGCCGCTTGTTCCGCATCGGGAAGGATGATCCGGTCAAACGATGATTCGCTCGTTTGAGTTACCGGATAGAATTCGCGTCGGCTCGAGTACGCAGAGGTATGTTCTCCGCAATAATGTGGTATGTTTAATTAATTAGAAGTATTCCTCAATAGAATTATATTCTTTTGGGTTTCGACTATACAAAAACGCTTTATTTCGAAACGTTGGAAGATACAGAAAAGGGTATAGAATAACAAGATTTTTACGCACGAAAAATTTTTTTTACTTTCGACGATGAGTAATCGTCCCGCGCGTCAAATGCGTCCGCGAACACCTTATATGTAGAACGAATAAATATCTCGGTCGCTTAGACTCCCTCGTTTATGTTCCGCGGTCCCCTCGACATGAGCGTATCCATACCGCGCGGCACGAGAGGCTGGCAGGCGCACTCGTAAGAGAGGCGAGAGACTCTGATTATTTATAATCAGCCGGAGGCACCTGCCGAACGGCGTTCCCATGCGCCCTGAAATAGCGCCGGTGCCACGAAGGGTCACCCGCGCTCGATAAAAAGGCGAGCACGAGTTGTCGCATCTGACACGTCACAAGGTGGTGCCTTTGGCCGAAAGAGAACGCGCGCGCTAAATATAACGGTTCGACCATGGGCGCCCGTTAAAAAAGACGAAACCACCGCCGCGTAAATATAGCGCGTCTCCCACGACGTGGTCGTGGCCGCCGTCGACGTCGCCCGCTACCAGATAGGTATATTTTCCCGTTTGTTTGGCATTACTCACGTTTGGCCGTATCTGAAACTGGAGAAGCCATCACTCCCCGACACCGAGTGCGTTTACGAGATGTATTATTGATCGGGTCCCGGGATGGTTGGTCTAAAGCGCGCCTAAGATCACGAAAAGCGTTAAACCCGAATGACATCCAGGGGAACATCAGGCTTCTCTCATAAATCAAGCCAGCCCAGTCGTGGTTATTTATTTTAGTCGAATGTTTAGTACGCCAGTGGCGCCATGCGCACCGCTAATTACGCAACACCGTCGTTTTATGATTCCTTACGATTTATTGTTTTTTTTTCCTTAAAGCAGAAACATCAGTGCTGTGAAATCTAAAAATAGTGCTGTAAATCGCTCGTGTCTCGTGAAACAAAGCACACGTGCAATATTACGACACTGCTGACGATTAGCGACAAAGTCTGATTAGTTGACAATTAAATGTTAACGATGATTCTGATATTTCGTACCGAATACGGACACATGTATCATTGTGATCTGCATCTTGATATAACATATTATGCTTCACGATTGAGTTGTTTTTTTAAGCATGCGAAAAATGCGTCCGTGGTGAATGATATACCTCGAAACGTCGAGGATCTACGATAAATCAAACTTTTCGCAGACTGCGGCGCAGTCATAACTGAAAAGCATAAGCGAGAGTGGTGGTGCGTCGACGACGACGACGCTTCGAGAATGATGTATGGCGGTGCCGAGATAAAAAGAGGCGTCCCCCCCGAATCCTGATATAGATTTTATTGGGGAGTAAACCCGGTCTACGTGACGGCTCATTACCCAGTTTCGGAGTGGACAGTTGAAGAGCGGTCATCCCCTAGCCATACGCACACACACGTACGCATGTACGCGTATGATCAGAAAAGAGCGGTAGGCACACGGGCAGCCATGTGTTACAGTCTCGTCCCGGGATCCCCTTTCGGTCAACCATTCGCATTATAAAACCATAAAACGCACCATTTTCGCGGCCACCGTCGTCCTTCATTCGTAGGCCATGTGTCCGGCACTCGTTTTTCAGAAAAATTGCCGCCGGCGAGAAGTCACCATCTCCCTTTCCGAGGCGCTTCGCGCCGCCATCGGATCCTCGTCCGTCTTCATGAGGGTCGGGGTCCAAATGGATAAAAATTGCTCCGCGAGTTCGCCGTTTCCCGCGGCTGGCGTACGAGTGTTACGGGAGTTTCGGCGATATTATTTTTTTTCTTTTACGCCCTGCGGTGTATCATCCTCCATTTATGCCGGGGCAGTTTATGCCACGTATAGATAAGGAAAGCGAAACAGCCGCTGATGTTTCCAGCGGACGTGTTGACGCAGAACAGGCACCGCCTTATATATGCCCGGTCTGGTTATTATCCTCGCAGCTGTGCTGAAATATTACGGCTCTCGAGGATCACGGGCGAAATTTTTAATCGGGCCGTGAATGAAAGCCTCTTATCTAAATTGACGAATCTCGTTAATCGTGTTTTTCGCCGTTACGTTTGCCACGTAATAACTCCTTGCGATACGTTATTTATGGCCCGCGGCAGGATGAGACTTAAACGATTTTATACGGGTCGGGCTTAAATACGCAATGTAAAATTTAATTAAATCACGGCATTTACAAATAGGAATATTAATTTGTGCCATAATATACGAGAGAAAGAAACTGTCTCTGGAGAATTGAAGTACGTCAGGTATGATGGATGCAAGTCGAGGAATATGAATAATATCAATTTATGCGTATACAAATGTCTAAATAAGCGATCCCGGATAATGTAAGAATTTTCATTGGCCGAGCGAAGTCTCCCAAAAAAAATATCGAGTTATCTAATCCGACAATGTGTTTGCGGACTCCATTGTGGGGCGACGGACAAATTCGGCTTTGTCCCGGTGATCCCGCTGGTCTCGGCGGCGGGAATCAGATTCCCGAAAGAAAAAGAGGACAGACACCACCGAAAGAGGTTAATCCGCCCGCGTCTCTTATAGAGGCTGTTCCGACTATATAGGCAGCGCGAGGCCTGAATAGAATTAATATCTAATTGTTGGTGCGCGTGACGACGAAAGCGTTGTTGCCGCGATCTCTTTCGGCGATGGGCTCAAAGGCCACCCGGCCGAAGAATGGTAGCCTTAACTAACTATAGACTCCTTGGACGACATAATCTCTATCCTAACATGCGAGGCGAGTGTGTTCCTTGCCGCTAAGTACACATTCAAGCACGCCGTAGCCCTCCTCTCGCCCGCTCTCCTCTCGCGCTCATGCTCACGCGCGTGCATCGGTAACGGTGTCACGCGTGTGTAGATGCGTGGTGGGTGCACAACTCGTTCGTGTGTGCGTAAGGAAGAGGGAACATGCGCGACGGGGGTACGCGGACGAGAGAGCTCCGATCTTTATGAGTCACCGTCATTCGGATAAAAATACCGGGGCGCTTGTACAAACAGTTACCCTCCGGGTGTCTTTTCGGGCGACGCCGTGTCGCCCTGGACAGGTTCACACGACACTCGACCGACCAGGTGGCCTCACCTGAAAGATCCGAGATTCCCCGAAAGAGAGCCGGCCCGATCTCGCTCTTCTCTCTTTAAACGGCCAGCCCCGGAGGATTAGGTAATTCGTCGTAACGCGAGCACGCGTTACGGTCTAATAATGCATTTCGAAATCGTGCCACGACCGTCGTCGTCATCGTCGTCCGTATCGATGTAGCGTTTAATGGAACTGCGATATACACACCTGGTGTGTTAAAGCGAGATAAATTGAAAGATGGATTGACCAACAGTGAGAGAGATAGTAGGGGCAGAGGGAGGGGAGAAAATTCTAGGTGTGCGGATTGAAATGATTGCATCGTCATTAATTGATATCAATTAGCAACATAACTTCATCTACCTGGTAATTATTTAACTTAAAAAAAAATTGTTGCTCCCCTCGACTACGCGGACTTTCTTGTAAACTGGACAATCTAGTAATATTACGATTTAGCAATACATTTCGAAATCATTACGATTGTCGACGTGTTTGTTATGTTTTATAGGATTGCAGTTCGCAGGATATTACGGAAGCTAAATTCAGGGATAAATCTGGTTGTGCAGGTGAATTACAAGGTTGTTAATTGATATTTACTAGCCGTCTCCTTCATCCGCTAGTTTTGTTTGAATGTAGTCGTTTTTCCAACACGCGGTTTTGCACTTTACCTGTGCATTCGCGGATTAGCTGATTTCTCGCAAGGTGAGCGCATGAGTTAAATATAGAGCTTAGAGCGAATTAACCGGCTGCTTGTTGGTATTTATTAGCGACATAATTTTCACCGCCGCGCCGACCGAGTAATCCTATCCGATGGGCGTAAAACGGTTTTGAGGGAAACGTCAGGGCGGCGTTTGCCCGCCAACGATTTACGAAGCATTAACTAATTGCGACGACGCGCCGAGATCGCGTCACGGAGAAGTCGCGCCGCGCGCTCGACACTGTTCGCTTATCGCCATAGTTATTGTGGACGGTAAATTATCGTAGAAGTACAGGTGTGCGCGGCGAGGCGGATTAAGGCGTGATTCGCGCGGCCGATATACGCGATATATCCGGGATATAAAGGTCGATTCACACTATACGGCACGGACCGTCGCGTACCGGCAACGACACGTACCGGCACCGGCGCGACAAAACTTTGAAACATGCGTTTTAAATGAGACTGTCTACACTAACCGGCATCGACCTAAGGTGCAGATGTTTCAAAGTTTTGTCGTGCCGGTGCCGGTACGTGTCGTTGCCGGTACGTGACGGTCGAGGGGCTATTCATTCAGCTATTGGATGTACACGTGATTACAAAGTACAGTTGATTACAATTGATTACAGTTGATTACGATGTGATTACAACTACTAAAGTGATTTTATACGACTGTGTGAAATCGATTGTGATCACAGTTGATTTCATTGTGATTACAAATAATATCACAGTGATTACAATGATATCATTGTGATTACAAATGATTTCATTGCGATTACAAATTATTTTATTGTGATTGCAAATGATTTAGGAACATGTTTCGTTCTGATTTCAAACGAATCGCAACGATTTCACGCGATTTCTTACTTATTTTTCTTTGATTACACTGATTACGCTTTTGTTTAATGTAAATAATTTCAAAATATATTGCAAGATTACACGTGATTACGAATTGATTTCACTGTTGATTACATATGATTACAAATCAGGTGTACACCTGATTTCATTAGTGAATGGCCCCTCGGTGACGGTCCGTGCCGTATAGTGTGAATCGACCTTAATTCTGCGCGCGGCGCCGAAGCGCGATGTGCCATTTTTGCCGCTCGGTCGTTCCGTAATCTCGCGTTTCGTTGCTATCGCGAGAGCGCGGGGGGGAACGGCGGATCTTACAATAAATCTCCCGGAAACGAATCCTTCCGCGCGCGCGGCTTCCTGCGGTAGTCGATGCTGCGGGTCATTTGTCAAAGAGCACGGGGAACTAAAAGGGTACAAGCGACGCCGAGAGATCATAAACTCGGCCGCGTACCGTTACGAGTCTCTTATTCCGGTAAAACGCGTGTATAATAAATAATAACAGTCGGAATTCCGATCTACGGGATCTACCGGCGGGGTCTCTCTATCGGGGAGATACGAGCGCGTAGAGCGAGGGTTTCGCGGGACACAGAGAGGCCAGGTAGATACGCCATAAATACGCGACGCGACAATGGCCGTCGTTTGACGGCGATACTAATGATCGGCCCTCGAGAGCGATAAACCGATACAAAGGCGACGGAAAATCGGTGAAATTGAGCAGAACGGATATACCGCCGTGGGCCTTTGAAACGCCAGTTTCCGGTCGGCTAGACATGCTCGCCCGACTCCCCGACTTTAATGATGGGAAATGACGGTTTATGAACCGACGACGGGAGTTTGATTTATCTCACGTGCGCGATTCGCGCAGCATCCCTCCCGGAGGATCCGGGACTCGCCCCGATGTTTGTACTTTCGGTGAAAAGGTGTTGCCACCCGTGCTCGCTGATTCGAATCGAGTCGATGTCTGACGACGTTTTGAATATCGATCACGGCGCGCTGCGCCCTTCGTCCGCGCTGCAAAGTTTTGACAGACGAACGATGCCTGTCACGAGCCTCGCAAAATAAACGACGTCACTGTTCAGACGAGTGTTACGCGCATGTCGTACGATAATGTATTTTCGAATGAGCGTATACGTTGGCCACTGAACCGGCCGAATATATCAAATTAACCGTCCATCGGCGACATCTGCGACCGATTTCGCGGCGAAATGTGTAATTATACGCGTCGGGATACGCGGGAAAAAAAAGCTGCTTATCGCGCTTGGCAATAAATTTGATTTGCGTCCATGATTAAGGGCAATTATTATTTTATTGCGCCGAAAATGGACGCAAATGTTACGCGCAACCCTCTAGGACCGCTACGATTTCGGGCTGCGAAGAGCGACGACGATTCCGTGATGCAGGCTAATAAAGTTGCACCGGCTAATTTCTGTAGAACCCTACGGGAGGAATCGACCGGCTCGATGCAAGGGGGATCGTCGTACTACGAAACCACCTACGGCGAAGGAAATACGCTTTTAGGCCCACGAGGGCGTTTAGATTCCAATCTAATAAATACTTCCTTGCTAGACCTTTCGGGGGTGAAAACTCAATGAGTTAACGTTTCCGGCGTGAGAAAGAAGAGCTTCCTTTTTTTTCGTGAGCGTTCGCTCGTTCACCTGCCGAATGTCACGTGTATGGAACGTCAGGAAAAATATTATAATCAATTTTGAAAATATATGATATTTGATTACTCATGCATTCATTTAATACTTCCGTTTTATTACCACTTGCTAAAAAAAACATCATACTCTTTTCTCAGCGAATAGTAATAAAGCGGAGATATTAAACGAACATGATTCATGGACGTATTTATAACGTTTTATTAGATTGCAGCTCTCGCACGCAGGATACTATAGAGCAGGGTTTCTCAAACTATGGTACGCGGAAGTCTTCCAGGTGGTACACGAGCTACATAGAGTCTATGTGATTCTTCGAATATTTTTTTAATATTTTTTGTGTGCAATAAATCAATTAAGTCCATAGTATGTTTTCTTTGCATGTTCTAACATTGCTTAAAGGCTAATCTACAATGTGCTCTTTGCTTCCTGTTTCTTGCTCTTTGCCTCTTGCTTCTTGCTTTTCCACACATTGTTTTACCGACAATCGTGTTTCTTGTCTTTTTCGAAGTTCGTCAACTTTTATCTTGGATGACAGAACGAACAAACATCGCATTACGCGACATAACCAAAAATTGACAAAATGCAAAAAGCAAGATACAGGAAGCAAAGAGCACATTGTAGATTAGCCTCAAGTGTAGCATACGCATGCTGCAGTGTACTGCAGTATTCATCTTAGTTTTAATTGGTGGTACGTGACTGTTCGTGTAGATATTTGAATGGTACGCGAAAAATAAAGTTTAAGAAGCCTTGCTATAAATGATAAATTAAGGGATAAAATCTAGCTATATGGATGAATTACAAACTCCTTAATCAATATTTGCTAGCAGTACCTCTTCGTATTTGATAGGTTCGACGTATCTAGCGAATCGAATTTTAATCATCGCGAAAATTATTTTTACCTTCATAAAATCGCTGCGTTTATTATATTCGATTAATTAATATTTAACGCCCTAATAATCGGCTTTGTTTGCCGTGTCTGATCGGACGAAAGAGAAAAGGGGGCTTTAACGGGGCCTCTAAATGACACGGAGACAGAGATTTACGGGCAATCGACGAATGGCGCCGGCGATCGATCCACCGGAGGATCGATGCGCTCGCGACGGGCCATTATTATCGCGGCCAAATATACGCGAGCTTCTCCATCACTCCTCCCCCCGTGCTTTTATTTTATTATTCCTGCCCCGTCGCGTGGACGTATCGCGGCAGGGGCACCCACACATATCCACGGTCGCCATAACTCACCGCGGAAACCCGCGGCAACCCGTTCTCCCGTCCGTCGTGACGCAGTTTCGCAACGCGCGGACTCCGTTTTCCATCCGTCACTTACTGTATACTTATCGCCGATCGCGGCCGCGATACGATATAATTCCACCGGCGATTTTGCGTGCGATCCCGCGGCATTCGTGCATACAGAACGTCTTACATCGTCTACGGATTATCTTGGAATCAATCTCTTCTCTCTCGGACATTTCTTTTATAATTTATTTTAATTCGGCTTTCGGAATACGTGTAATTAGCTCTCGATTTTTTTTCACTCAAGATTTACAATTTTATTTATTTTATTGTTAGCGCAATATAGAGTTTATTATTATAACTATAAAGGCGACTTGATCAAGCGTACACAGAATGCTTCATGTTTCGTAAATAGATAAAGAGTAGCTTGGGAAATCTGACACACCCTACAACGCGCGTATGTTACTGTCACGTTTTTCGTTGGTCACTTTTCTGCGGGTAGTCACGGTGCGTTGCTGAGTCAAACTGCCTGGACACGTGCAACTTATTGTTTCCTTGCGGCCTTTGCGATACCGCCCATAGAAACCTGATTTGTCCCTTTACCTGCGCACACACGAAGTATTATCTCTTGACAGTAAAACTTGAATTGTTGAAACTGATAAATCTGATGAAGAGGCCTTGACGGCAATCTGTTTTCAATTTTTCAAAAGACGGGAACTTGATTCAAATTAATCAAAGGATACCTACCTGTCGGACGCTAAATTTGCGAAATATATCTTGCGTACCTGATCCACCGTCGTTATTGCGCGGGAAAATTAGTTGCGAGCAAAGCAGCATATAATTGCGCTTTTACATAGAAAGGATGTTGTGCGAAAGCGCGGAAGAGAAGCCAAGTCTACGATGCACACGTACAACATGATAATTGTGCGCTGGATGTTTTGATTGCGCTATTACGCGTGTACAGGGGTACTTATATTTCATAAGAACGTGCGTCTGAAAACGCGACGTGACAGCTTACCATTACGAAACCCTGCAACAGCGTAGTATAAACGAGTACAGTGTTCAGCATTAATCTAACGGTATTTCATTCGAAATGGTTTGAACGTGTCGATTAGAGCATTTATACATTTTCATGAAAGAACTACAGTATAAATACTATATTAATGGTATTTAATATTCAATATGATATAATTATCGCATACAATATATGGCTATCGTTATTTTATTTTTTTATTTAC
>NJRL01000235.1:389544-414707 GCA_003063815.1 Aphaenogaster rudis
CTCGGTAGCAACGGCAATCCGATAAATAATCAATACCTTTAAATAACAATGACATTCCTTAGCGATTAATTAATAAAGCCTTAAATTTGTCCGTATGTGACAATATGTTCAAATAATACATATTCGAATAATATATGTTCATAATATGTATATGCATCTTATGGTTGGAACGTATAAAAATTTTCTTTCATATGCCTATTCAATTTCTTTTTTTTTTGCTCGTCAAAATTTTGAGGCGTCCTCCGTTTCAGGCATTCAAATCTAGCAACCCAATATTCTAAGCTGACGTTTCATTATATCTTCTTTTCAATCACCATTTAGCATTCGATAAATTCCTGAAATTTATCATACTTTGTGACGTCGACTTTTCAAAAAAGAAAAAAAGATTATACCTGCACGGCGAGCGAATAAACGACCACAGGATGAGTTCGTATAGCGCTTAACTCTGGTACAACGGGCGACGGTAGTCGACCACGCGTTAATCCCCGTTCATTTTTCATTTTCCGCGGGTCGCGCGGCGCTAACGTCCGAGAGGGGATACGATGAATGGATCCATCCCGGCGTTAATGAGAGGAGAACAAGCGGCGTCTATTCAGGACTGCGGTGCCATAATACAGCCAGGTAAACGGTCGACCGGGGCCTCGTTTCGTACCTTCAAGGTAGATACTATCGAGCGAGAAGGGACATGGAAAGCCTTTCCATCGGAGTAGGTCGAAAATGGCGCTTGTTTAATGCGCTCCACGGGATGCACTTGGTTGCACTCAGCCAACACACGTACGAGACACATTCGCGTGTGCGTAACGCGCAAATGGGCATGCCTGTGCAAACGTCGGGAGGGTGAGCGCAGTGATATAAACACGAGCGGGATTTTTCTATGGCTGGTTCGGTGGCACGAAAAAGGGAGTTATGCCCGATAAGCATCGCGGCTCCCGGGGCTGCTCCGCTCGTTTATCACGTTTTTATCGTCGGGGCGTGATTACCTGGGCGCACTAGAGACGTTAATTTGCATTTCCTGGCCTCATACGACGCGCGGAGTCGCGATCAGTACGGCCGGACGCAGGGAATACTCGGCGCAGTAAACGGGATCGAAAGAAGCGAAGACCGGTCTTCGCGTGTCTACTTTGTTTTACGATTCTTGAGAAAAAGACGAGCGCGCGACGCGACGTCTCTCGAAGCGCCGCACCGATGTTTTTATGCGTTCCGCTTGTCTCCAATATTGTTATTAATACCGAGACAAGTATCAGTAATTAAAATTTTAAGACCCGCAATTATTTTTATCTGCCGTCTCGTATCACGAACACGCTACCGTGTATACGCTACCTTAACGAAGGTTATATTTCGCGACTAGTACGTTTTTTAGACTTAGACAGATTTTATTGCGGATGCAAATTAATTTATCGCTCAATTACCCCTCTCAGTGCATTTCCCTATTAGCGCGATATGACTTCGTCTTCATAAACGTATCAACGTAGAGATTAGTGCGTAAAAGCCTCGGCGTAAAATTATAAAACCGTGCTGCTACTGCTGTGCGTTTATTCGCAGTTGAACTATAACTGTGAAAGCATATTTTAACGAGTGTTTCTAGCTGGAATTGTAATGAATCATTTTCATCGCTCTCTTATCTCTATATATTTAAAAAGGACTATGAGCTCTACTATATCTATATTAGATTATTAATTTTAAATTTATTAAAATTTTATTTATCTTGATGTCAACGACGAGGAACGTCGGACGATTCATTCTCCAGGACGATTCATAGCGTAAACTTAAAATCCGTGAATCAGAAAAGAAAAGCAAAGCGGAGTCATCGGTTCTCGCGCGACAAGGCGCGACCAACCAATCGCATTATCGACGTCGAAGCGCCAGTTTAAGGAAATCGCTAGCGATTTCTCTCGACTCTGGACGCAACGGCAGATACACAGCACGTGCGAGCGTATCTCGCGGGGTCGATTTCGTTCCGTACGACTGCTTGAAAAATGCTCGAAGCGAATCCCTCTTGTTCTTGGCCTTTCTGCCGACGTGAAAAATTGACGCACGAAAATTCTGACGCGCCGCGATTTGTCAAATTCCCCGCTTCTCCGGACCCCGACCCGGTGGACAACGCTCCTCTTCGATCCTTTTCCCTTCATCTTTTTCTTTTCTCCCGATATCAATATCATCAACATTCGCATAAAGACGGATATGCGGACAGAGAGAAAGGAACGGTTACACGGCGGGGTTTTGGGTTTCAAAATGATTGGGGTGAAATTGGGGTAAGCCGATACCGCTTGGCTACCCCCGGCGGCGGGCTCTTCTCAAGGGTGACGCGCACTGGTATACACTGGTCAATTTGAGCCCCACATGTCACTCGGAAGAAAGGAATCTGGAAAATCGTGCCCGGAATCTCCCGTCTGTTTATAATGATTTCAAGTGAAGAGATCCGTGTGTTCCTTCCTTTCAGTAGCGTACCTTATTTATTGGACACATATAACTGGATATACCCAAATCTTTTCATGACGCTCTATAGGATCTCTTTTTAGGTTTGCATATATAACGTAGAGTATTGACGTTGATATAATATAAATAGGTAATGATTTACACGTCTCTTAAAAATATTTAATCCCATTAACTTCTAATGATTCATTATTTTGCGTGGCTATCACACATAACTCTTGAATCTTGATTTCGCTACGTTCGGTTTCGAGTTTCACCTGGGAACGATCCCCCTTTCGATCCCCTTTTTCCCCTCTACAGCTGGATTCTCCATCTCCAGAAAATGAAGATAGACAGCGTCCACGTGTCGGACGTTGGTTCCATTCATTCCATTTGTCTCGCGATGATCATCGTTTCCATCGTGCGTGCTTCATGTATATTTGTGTTGAAAACCCTATTGACAGCCGGCTCCGCAAATTGACGAGCGTCAATTAGTCGTGACCGGTCTCGTGGTCTCGCTAAGACACGTCGGCAGGACTCGTCTCACGGTACTTAGGATTGTTCCAGGAGTGGCTTATCACAGGCCGATTGTTGTCGGCCAGTCTCTCGTGATTGCCAAACAACGGTTCAGGCTGACCGTGTATTGTCAGTCGCAGAAAGCATTAGCTCTTCCTGCTCTATGGGAACTGACCAGTGGTCAGTTCGGCTTTAGACGTGATCCGTTAGTAACAACCGTATCAAATACGGATGTCAGTCGTCTTTGTCACCTCTGTCATCGTTTACTTTTATTTGCGATAGTTTCTCCGCATTCTAGAAAGGTACGAGGGACGAGATCGTTGTCGAAGGGTTTGGCTTTTACGCTTGTCGAGTACGATCAAGATTTTAACGAGGGTGCTAAGCGGTGTATGCCATTTGCACAATTGAACGCAGTTCCAGTTCGGCTCTATTTACAGTAGTTTGGGGTGTACTCGACAAATAGAGACGAATATTCGCGAAAGGCAGCAGTCCAGCGGGCAGAGTGCGATTTTTGTCAACGTCCATTTTGCGTGGATTCTATTTGCAAAATCCCCGGTCGGAAACGGCCAGCCAGCCGATTGTCTGTTAGACTAGTAGACCAGTCATCCCGGATTGTGCGACATAATAACGAATATCTGGATAATGGAGACCGGGGTCTTTTGACTCACGCAGGCGAATGCCCGTCGGCCCAGGATGAAGGCGAAACTCAATTCCCCGATATCTGAATACCAGCCAATTACGTGTGATGTATGAAGGGTGCGTGTCATATGTATATTTTCGTCATTTTCTCCGGGCACGAATTTGAATGTCATCTCCGTCTCCCGCTCATTCTTCTCAATTTATTCCGGCGCGACACCGCGAGCATCCTGCGAGTCGCGGGATGATTTGCATTTTCGGAAAAAAGAACCGCGCGCGCTTTTGCAAGTCAGATGGCCGATATCACACGTGCGGCGTCGTGATAAATCGTTCTTCCTTCATCCTTTCAATCGTTCGCACGTCATGATCGCATAACGGTTTTGAAATTGATATCATCGGGGATGAATGTAACGATTTTCTCGATGTGCTCACTCGGTCTTCAGACGTATTCGTAATTTGTCATTTGCACATTGCGTTGTGATAGTCTGCTTTTGCCGTGCTTATATTTATATTTTCACATTAACACTTTTAAAATGGACTTAAATTACGTTAGTAAAAGTAACTCCATACCGCAATATTCACAACAATTCATATATTGTATGTATATATAAAAATAATTTATAAATTCAATTATAAATTTCTCTTCTTCTTTTTTCTCTTTCATTAAAAACGAACAATTAAGACAGAATATATGAAATATTAAACAAACTGAAAGTAGTGACAGTCTGCTTTACTGTGCAAGACGACCAGAAAATGTGCGATCGCTCTCATGTGTGAAAGGAAAAAAATCACACAGCGCGGGTTTATTTACACATTTCAGCAGGATATTAATACAGAAAGAGAATATCAACGATGCACGTTGGTGGACAAAGTCAGAAACGCGCGGCATACGCCGATGCTGTCGAGCTGTGGCTTGTATTTGCACAGGAAAATTAAAGCTCTGTTTACGGACCGTGTATGTCCTCAGTTGTTGAAAAGATCGGACGAGCTCGTAGCCGTGGGCATGGTTACGTTACCATACTGCGATATTCATAGAGAATATCGCACGCGCGCGGAGTCGTACAGTCCGCAAACGTCTATAACATATTCCGTGTGATCAATCCCCTTTTGATCTGCCTTCGGTCACCGGCCAGTAATTGCTCTAAAACGCACGCCAGTCGTCGAATTTTAGTTTGTCATTTTCCCTCCGGTCACTCCATACATTTCCCGTGACTCACCATTCGTTTAATGATTAACGAGCGCGCATATAGTTTCCTTTTGCTTCATCCTCCCGTATCGTACCCGTATTCCTGCCAAACAATCGTTTCTTTTTTATATCCGGTATAAGATTAATCAGTCGTGAAACGAGAAGCAAAACTTTTTAGAATCGCGGCGTATAAATCACGCAATGTTAAGTACAGCGAATCATCAAAAGCGGATCCTCATCGGGATGGGATATTTCTCTAAAAGAACGAGATCCCCTTGGGACTTCGTCTTTATGTCGTCTGAGATTTTTATAGGTATATAATGTTTCCAAGGCGGTTCATGACGTTCCATTGAAAACGGCTCCTTTGATCTCTCGAGGTAGACTTTATTGAATAGCGGAGCGCGATTGGTAAATTTCAATCATACCTTATTTTGTCAATATTAAGGAAAATTTGCAATTACATGGATTAGGAATGCCACATACACAGGGGCATACTGAGTTGAATTAAATTATCAGAGAAATGTTAGCATGTATGAGATATTTTTTTTAACGCTGTATAAAAACGCGTAACATGGTTGGCTTCTCAATTTTTTGTGTCTATTCATAAATTTTCTTCCCATATTCATTTGTACTGCTGCTTGTGCAGTAAATCTAAAAAGATTAAGACGGAGGAAAGCGCACACAACTGTTATTATGATCGCCGTTGGATAGTTACGACCAATAGTTTCGTGCCAAGGGGTTGTAAGAAACCTGCTGTTAGCATTCTCTTGTCTCCCTTTTTATCTTAACCGACAACAGAAACATTTTCTTCAGTTCTTTGTCATGTCAGGTGTGCGCTTTTTCCCTAGACCGTGTAACTGATACAAGCGCGAGGCTTCATATCGCTCAGGGGTTGTAAATTATTTCTTTTTTACGCCTTCCAGCGGCGCCGCGACGCATTTGACGGAGTAACGCCGAGCACGCATAAGAGTGCTGGTAGTTTTAGTGATAGAGTGTGCCGTCGAGACACGATTATACTAATGCGTTGATAACACGACATGAATAAATCCCACGTCGCGGACAAGAGTTAATCAAGTCAACAAAAAACGATATTTGCATTCTCGCCAAATTATTAATCCGTCGTGTCATTTTACATATTCATACGTTATTACGGAATGTAATTATTCTGCTACTATGTATTATTAACAATATTAATATTATCTGTGTGTATTGCTAATGCGTAGTGATTAATCGCGACTCTGAGTTTTAAGCGGAATTGGTATTACGTAAGGATAATACGTCAGACGTAAGCTTGTCAGTGCTAGAGAGAATTAATAGATCTCGCGAAACAGAGACACGCGACATTCAGAAGACGTCCCTAGCACCGGTCGTTGCCCCTTATCTTCTTTCAACTCGCACGACGTCGACAGGAATGTACTCGCGATTTACATGCGAATTGTACCACCCTTTCCGGACGGCGGAAGGTAGCGGAAAGGGGTGGTAAGTGACACGACGGCCCGGACATCGCCATTACGACTAGCCAAGCCGCCCTTCGCTATTTACCCCCGTAGTTTAAGCTACCCCATAAAGATTCAGATAGCGCTGGAAAAGGCGCACCCTATACAACATGGTATTTTGCAACGAAGCTTAGCACCCGTGGTTGAATGCTAACTGCCATACGACAGGTTAGACGAAAAAAAAGTTCTCGCCCCCTTGCCCCCTTGTATCCCTCGTTTCAACGTTCGCGACGACGAGGGTGACATTTTGTCGCAAGATTCCCTTTCATTGGCCGACCTAATCTACCAGTTGTTTCTCTCCATCACGCGGAGTGGTATTGCGAAGAGTTTTAACTAATGTAAAACCGTCAGGTGCATAATGGACTTCGTTGTAAGCACGTTTCCGCACCTTGTATTAGCGCCGATTAGATAAACATCAATTTTTGCAGAAACGGAGTGTAAATACGGGGTAATAAAATTAATAGCGCAGGGAAAACTACCTGCTCGCGATCTTCCAGGTTGTTATTTCGGAACAAGTAGGTACGACAAAACACAGGGTATGGACGGCACACCGTATATTCGTCGCGAGTAGGTATTTTACTGCCGTCCTAAAATAAGAGAACAAACGATGACATTGCATGTATCGACTCATTTCGACTCTTATTTCAAGGAACACTCGCCTTTCGCATGGGTTATTCGTTCTAATCACGAAGCGGTTTACTCCCTGCTTACCAGTAAAAGAATAAAATTACCAAAGTCGAAACAGAGTGTATTTGCTACTCATTGTCAGTCTTTTCCGTTTTTTCTCTCTTTCTCTCTTTATTTTCTACTCACTTCTCGCTTTTCGCGATTAATTACCGGAGCTTTCTGGATGCGTGCGAGCGCGCGCGACAGGTTGTCGACGTGCGAGAACGTTGTAAAGGGTCTCGGCTGTTCCACCCCCGGGGGGGCAGTCGTGTCTGACATTCTGCTGATGTCGGAATTTCCGCGACAGCATTTTTAATCACGCGAGCATTTTAGCGACGCGATGCCCGGACGCTCTAATATAGGAGCAATGCGGTTATGCATAGTGATGAGAGTGTACAGGCGGGTCGGGCCGAGTGACAGTAAGCGTGAAATGCTTCGGCTAAAAACTCCATCTGTAGGCAAATTGTTTAATTACTTACGATATTGCCAGGGGGCTGCGGTGGCGGCTCGGAAATTCGGTGCGGACCGATGAAATGGCGGGATAAGGGGGTGGTTTTAACGAAGAAGCGAGAGAGGCACGGAGAACGATGAGAAAGTGAACGAAAGGGTGGTAACGGAGAAAGAGAATACACAGACTTCCGTTCGCACAGAGCAAGTCGATTTTAATCTATGCGGCCAGCGAGCTCGGGCTTCGTTAATTTCCCAGAACTGTCGGCCTCGTTAAAGAAATTTAATTGCGCCAAGTGCGATTGATTAAACTGTGGAATCGCTTCGATGGAGATTGAAAAGAAGCCAGCCGCGATGTAGCAGCCACTGCTCGGTTTCCTCCAACTTTTCCGAATATTGCGTCGTTTTCTCGTTAGGCGGAGAACGAGTCGCGTTAAAATCCGGAAAATGGATTAACTCTAACGTTTGCAGAGCTAGAGAGGGGCAAAGTTTTCTGAGGTACCTTTTTTAAGGCACTTCATTTTATCGCGTATAGTGCATTATTGACTTTTGTGATGTAAAATTGCGCCGCGTTAACAAAAAACGGCCACTTCATCAATTTCGCCGTTTTCTTTCTTTTCTTTTTCTGTTATCATCGTGTTTAACGAGCGGCTCTTACGTTACACGCGAAACGCTCTGATGCGTTTAACGTGAAAAGAGGAAACTGTAGCGTGAAACGCGAGTGGACCGCATTTTGCGTGCACCCTCCTTTAATGGAAAACATCGAATTTTTCCCTGTAAACACTGAGCATCCATCGCGAAACTCCATGCATCCCTGAGAGACTATCAATATGCCAGGGTGATTGCTCTCTATTCGCGTATCACTCGCCGGTCGATTCTGTATAAACGCGCCGCGTCATATTTTGCATGCGCAACCGCTCACTCAAAATTGAATAAAATCCATTAAAGTCCCTCGCGAGGATATTTTCCAGCGGCGGTAAACGATGTTCACGCGAAATTATTTTTTGGCGCAATAACAATAATATTCTCCAAAATATAATATTAAGAAAAATCTCAAGTTCTTTTTCACTCACGGCCGTGTTTCGTTCGAATCACAAAATTTTGAAAGCGGCAATCTTGTGATTTATTATCTCTTTACATCTTAAGAGATGGTCCATTTTAAGAGATCCAAGATGCATTTCTTTGTAGGAGGAGCGGCGGATCTGTGTATTAAATTATGTGAATATAACCCATCGCTATATCCCAGACAGAAGGCAATATCAACAAAGACCGGGACAGCATCACTCGCTGTGGATAACCACAGACACGGCGTAGTCTTTTGTCGGAAGCGACGCCGCGGAAGCTACTAACAATAGACTCCATGGAGTCTCCATGGCCCGTCGATTATGATTATGAATAGCCGCCGTGGCCTCCCCCGTCGTAATTGTTAATTAGCCCCGGCATTTCCAAACTCTGCGGGAATCCATTCAGTTCAATGTTCTCGGGGGCACGCGGTAGTTTCTGATTCGACGATGTACGGGCGAGAGCTAGCTGGCTGGCTCTCGAAGTTACCTCGTGATTTAACATGAGAGCCACCCTTGTTTGCGCAAGTATTCAGTGCTCCGTCTCTCTCGCTACGGAAGTTGGATTACCCTTCGCGTGATAGAATACCGTATCTACGAGAAATGTTTACGTAGAAACGCGCAAGGTACATCGACCGCAAAGTGTATTAAATACTCGAATTTCAAATGTACAATTAATTTATCTTGATACATAATTAGAATGCGTCATCGGAGCGTAAGCGTAGATTGGATGCTCTATAAATTGGTGGACTCTCGAAAGTTTGTCGGAATTTCTTTTCTCTTTCCCGGCAACAGGATGCTCATTACGTAGGTTAGAAAGGTCCGATGAAACGGTAATTGTTTTTAATCACTTGGTGAGTGGAAGTTCGCTGAAAGGGGTGAGAGTCGATGGCGGTTAGCCGGAAACCATCCCTCGTACCCTCTTTCACTTAACGTCGCGGCGCTTCTCTACCCTTCTCCGGGACATTATAACAGGGAAAATACACGAGCAAAATAAATAAATGCATAATAAATCAATTAATATCCACTTAACTATTGATTATGCTTCCGCTGTGCTTCCATCAATTTACTATGTCCGTTCGACTGCATTATCCTCTCTAGAATTCTCATTGTTTTTATTTCTGGCGGAATCGCGCGTTGTTTGATCAGAGTCCATTCGTAAAATGACATGCGATGAGTACGTTTCGGTTTACTTCGGTAGTCGATCATCTCGACAGATTACGACACGTGCCGACGTAATATCGTACGCGCGCTCGCGAGCGTAATCTTGCGGTGCGTTTGTTATTCCACGGGACGGTCTCGATTTCTTCTCGTAATCGTGTCCAAACAATACTGTTTGCGTAGGAGTCGACGAGCGCCGCGTGCGTCCGACAGCGGTAATAGACGGACGCGTACACGCATGTAACTACCGTGCGCGTGTTTACATTAATTTCTCGTAAGTGCGGGACAGCAACGCTCGGCAGCGCGCGGCCGCATTCGTCTAATGCGACACGAAAGCGCATAATTTGCATTGCGTCACGGCACCGCAATACACATCGGTAATCATTGTATTTATTCCTGTATTACGCGCCGGCCGCGTTTGACCGGCGCGGTCACCAGTTTACGGCACGTACAACGCGCGGCGTACAACGGCCGGAGAGATTACGCTGTAACTGGCCTTTACAACGCGCGGAATAATCGAACAGTGCAAATGTTGCGCCGATAAATTAACGCCGCCGTCTTCATTCAATGGAATTGCGCAGCTGGAAAATGGATTCCTACAACACAATACCGCCGACGGCTGCCGCGAAAAGCGTTTATCTGCGATTAAATCGTGCAACCCGATTACTCCTGAAATTGAAATTCGTCGAATTAAATAAGACATTTGCCATTTTCTCCACGTATAGTTGCACAGCAATTGCAGATATTTTTAATAAATTTATTATTGTTATAAAGTAGAATTTATACTCGCGAATTTTGAAAGCAATAATAATAATAAATTGTAGTGTACCGCATCTAAATAAAAAAATGTTGCTGGTACGTTTTAAAAATAAATCAATTTGCCGCAATAATACTGCTTTTTTTTTAAGTACGTACTATCTCGAGGAATGTCAGTAAGGTGATCGTAATCGCCGCTATTTCACCGTGCAGACATCTCGTTAGTCCTTATTGAGAGAATTGATGGAACGGAAATCGGTGCAAGAAACCTCGATCTCATCGTCAGAGTCGATAAAGTCGAACACAGCGTGTTGTAACGCGAGAAGCACGACAGGAGCGGATAGGAGGAGGGGGCAGGAGGGGGCCAGGGTGTACGGCAACGCGGTAATATACGTTAGCGAAACTGACAAACAAGGCTCGTAACGGGTTTTACGCGCGAGGCAATTATCAGAGTTGTCAGGCAGTCGGTTTAACGCCTCCATTTATGTGCGTATAAACGCGAACGGGAGTCGAACCCGCGAGCCCAATGAAATGTAAAGCCTAGGATGCATTAATCCCCAAGTCGCGGCCGCACCGCAACGTTCGCGCCGTTACAAAATACCATTTTACACCACTCCGCCAAAATTTACTCCACCCATCGGGCTTGTTTAATCCGAATCATACCGTTTAACGGTGCGATCCGCGCTAGTGTCAAACGTATCCATCGCCGGTCGACGATTTACAGGGTGGTGTATCGCGTACGCATATATACGTACACGTGTTTCGTCTATTTCGTGGTCCGTTGTACTTTCACTGGCCGATATGAATTTCTGATGGACGAAGTGCTCGCGATAATATAAATATCCCCATTCCCGTTCGCACGGTCAACAGTTATTTCAAGCTAAATCAGGTTACATCATAATTTTCTCCCTGCATTCCACATTTTGTGATCAACGCGCAAAGCATTAATCGCGTATGACGCCTGTCGAGTTTTCATTAGCCGAGGTAATTTTTCCATCGTCGAATAATCGCAATATTACATTAGGGCGATTTTACACAAGGCAAATATGCGAGTATCATTTTGGATTGCAGTGATACGATAAATGCAATTTCGTTGACCCAATAATTTTCCGGTGTAATATCTCGTGTTACTTCTATCTATTGTTTCATCTGGAAATGATATTCTATATTTATCAACGTTATTTACTTTTTGTTAAATGTACGGGATAACTGTATGCGTCGCTATAATTAATTAATTTCCCGCTATTTCCTTCGCCAGAGACGCTTCGTGGGGCGTGATACGACTTCCGTTGAGAGCCGATGAGTCAAACGATATCTCGATTCTGTCCGACACGCTATCCGACCATTAGATCTATCGGCGCAAGGAAACGGCGCTTTTGAGAAAACCCGCAAGGGGATGAAAGACTCGATCGACGTGGAGTCGAACTCCGATCTAATGGAACACCATGCGCGACCTAACGCACGGCCTAAAGAATATCTAATTATCTAACACGTGACTCGACACGTGTGGGAAGCTCCCGCCGCTATTTTCTGATTCATTTGCCGGCCGCGTCTCGCGGAGAGAATGGCCGTGCTTGGCCCCCTTGGTGTGATATTTTGTAAAGTTTACTCGGGCGGCGCAGTGTGAAACGCATGCTATTATTAAGGCCGCCGCTCTCGGGGCACATACACGCAGCCACCGCACGCGTGTCTACCTGCGTATTTCCACACGCATCATACGCTCGCATTGTAAACGGCAGTTAGTCATTTTTCGATAATAATGATGAAACAGAAGGTACAGCATAGGGGAAAAGACTTCGGATAGTGAGATGTGATTTTGATCTCTTTCCTGGAAAAATATTAAAATTTATCACGTACGACAAAGTCTATACGATTTATGGTATTATCACTTTAGATGCATATAAACCTCTTTATTTGCAGATATCTTGATTATTTAGTGTACTTTTATTTTGATGCTTGTTAGGATTGGAATCAAAATTTTTTATAATAAATATAAGACAACTATAATCTAAGGTAGGTCAAGACGAGCATTAAATTTAGGTGAAATTATAAAATAATTCATCCAGTTTCATTTGACAAGAAACTGAAGTAATGGACTATCTATAATGCGTATCGTTGACTTAATTATTTTTAAATTTTATTTTATGACTTACACGTAATTTTGACCAACGATGTGACTCACTCTTTCTGTTATCGCATTTTACTTTATATATCGATATAATTTCTTATTTATAATTTTTATATATGTAATGCAAATTTGGCTGAGGATAACTAAGTAAGTCGAAACGTACCACATTGATTTTAAATTTTAGAATAAATTATTTTATAATTTCACCTAATTTTAATGCTCGTCTTGACCTACCTTAGATTATAGTTGTTTTGTATAAATAGTCGAGCTTGTTTATTTAATAATTTTATAAATATATATGAATTTAAGGCTCTATGTAAATAAATTAATAAATAAGGTACAAATTGCCAATAAGAGCCAACGCTGTTGTTAGTGCGTAATTAATGTCTATTTTAACATCAATTAATATACAAATTAAAAGTCGCAAACGTTTCAACCCACGGTTCGGGTCCTCCTCAATGCTTATGTCGAATGAAGATGTGTTTATTCTAATGTCGAATTGAGTCCTCCATGTTTAAATAAAAAGTAGGTCGTGTAGATATAAAAAGTTGCAGACACAAAATTTTTTATTTTTTTCTTTATCAATTTTAGTCACGACGGGATAAATACGTAATGTTAGAAAAAGATACAGTGTTTTGATTGTTTCTTCGATAGCTATATGAGTGAATGCTGTAAGTATATGGAAACAGGAGAATAAAATTGCTACCTGCACATCGCGCCGAGTGTATGGCGAAGAATGATACTTGAACGGGTTCTTGCACCGCGCTTGATATTATACTTCGACAGAGTTAGAATCGCCTCTATGCAAACACAAGCAAGGACGACTCGGCCAGTCGCTTCTATGCATTTTCCATGAATATTCAATCATGTAAATGCATACGCGAAGCAGAGTCGGTCCATTACCCCGTCGTACTTATATCCTTCTATAATTTACGATAGTTGCCGTTAATTGACTTTGCCTGCGATGCCACTTATAAACCACGATGATTCACCTTTTCCATCGAGATTCTTAGATTACAACATTTTCGCGGCATTAAAGTCTTGATACTTTCCTTCCGAAGTATTTTACTTAGATTTTCTAGATTTCAAAACTTTTAAGAGTTTCAAGAATTCGTAAAATTTTCAAGACTCTCAAGAATCTCCAATGTCGAATAATATTCTCAAGTCATTTCTTGACATGATTGAATTATCTGAAAACTTTCAAAAGAAAATCTTGAACCATTACTCTACCTATGATAATAATGAGAAAATATCTTTATGCGCACTATTATTTGAGTATACATCTTATCGAGAAGCATCAAATACCTGTGGTATTTGATATCGAATAAGTAAATATATATGATATCTTTTTATCGTTTCTAATCTTGACATAACTCGAAGGGAGCCGGTGTTATTTTCTTTTCCTTCATGTATGGACGAGACGGTCCTCGTCTTTCGAATAACTACGAACACGTTCAGAAGTGTTTCCCATGACTGTCGAATCCTCGTCTGCTCAGATATAAGCGCTCGTATGTCTACTCGGCGACAATCATTATCGGCCCGATGACTCCGTGCGACGCGCTTTAATATTTACTCTCGCATCCCTCGAGCACCCTCGTAGCCGTGTATCGTGCCACGGTCGAACGCCATCGGCCGTCAATATGCTTCGATCCTCTCTCTTTCCTAGTGGGGCGCTAAGAGGGTGGCGTACCCGCGCGGCGCAGCGGCGCGGAGGGGAAGGAAAAATGGTGAGATGGTTACACGGCTAACAACTATAAGAGCACGGCGCGTCCCTAACCGTGCCACGAATTGAAAGTGGAGTTAATTGATCGGAAGTCTTGAGGCCGCACGTGCCGTTTTTGCCATTGTGCGTGCTCTGCAGCGATCCGTACAAAATCGAGTCGATGTCAGTCAGGTCGGCAATGAGCGCCCGCTCGCGCATACAGAACGATATTTTATTTGTCCGGATGCGTCGCGATCGTTACGTTTTTGCCCGTCGAATAAAACGCGCGTATTTGTTCGTACAATAATGTATTGACGCTAATGCAATTACGCGCCGCGATTCCTCTCTGTTTCTGTACATATCATTTAATGGAATGACGATATCGAATGGCAGCTCTCATCAAAAGAACACGTAATTGAAATTTTCCGCTTTATTAACCCATAGGAGCGTCGTCGAAAAATATCAAATGCAATATTAATTAGATTCTGATGAAACGAAAGCATATTAAAGTCAACGTCCGACTTTTCGCGAAACGTTTTCCGCAATTACCATTTCATTTCCGTAAACGGTATTATGCGCTATTTTTGTAATAGCGGCTCGCAAAGTTTAATCGCGCGCATGGCGATACGCAGTGTAAGGCCGCGAACGATGGGGATCGTCGATGGACACGAGGATATGTACGGCGAGGAATAAAATAAAAGCGCGCAGATAAGCTCGCACGCACGTTAACGAGATTGCGAGAGGGAACGCCGAGTGCGTACTATTTATAATCGAGCTTCCATCCTACGTCGAGAGAAAGAAAGAGAGCGCATGGGAGGAGAAGCCACCCTGTTTTGTAATTGCCGGTATTTATAAGCAATACCCGACGAGGAGAATAAACGCGCCGCCGGTGCTTTCCTAAGCGTAATATGGTAATACGGGCAATGGCCCATATTGACATGAACGATGCCCGCCATTAGCGGGCCCGGCGCTGGATGACTGTTTTTAATTTCCTCAGCAAGTGAATTTCTGCCCGATGGGTAAGGGTGGATATTGCCGCGTATCACTCATAATCACTTTCCTCCGCGAAATCGTCTGCCACCGTTTTTTCGTATCTCGTTGAATTTTTTTTGGGGGGCTTCTCGTATCCGGCGGCTGTTTGGAACGTGAAATATGACGGGCGAGCGACGCAGGAACGAGATGTAATTGAATTCCGTTCGAAGGGCACAATTACGGAACTGAACGATCGTAATGAAACAAATTTAAGTGGAAAAAGTGGTGGTGATAAGTACGCGTGTGCACTAAGGTTGGACAAGTTGAAAACTCGTTCGGAATCGAAACAATACGATGATGCTGTCGCTTGAAATAATCTGGAGATAAATTGGAGAACGAAAGAGACGAGACTTTATTCATCACCAAATCGTCGAAGTTTACTTATTTAAAAATATAGCGAGCTCATAAATTTTTTATTTGATTTCGCAGAGTTTGATTCGTACCAGTTTAACTCATCCAGTTAAGCATAATTCATGTCCGGCGAAATATTGGCACCGATTGTCAACTGATTCATGCTTCGTCCCAATCCAAGCGACCCCACGCGTATACACGGGAAGAATAAAAGCACTGAATCGCCCGAATTAAACTTCACAAGATTAATTCGGTACATACGGTCACCCTCGAACACCCTAAATTCTACTCTAAAAGCTCATACGTTTTATTCAGATATCAATCTTTGTGCGCGGTGCATGTGGCCTGGAAAAGTCATCGCCACGCTAATTTCGTTCGACAAAACGACGGTCGGGCGTGTTCGACATGTCGCTGCACGTATCCCTGAGAGCACCTGCGCGGGGTTTGACACCCGCACCCCCGAGCGCGTGTGTGTCAAGTGGCCATTAAGCCACCTAAAAACCACGGCATCTACGACGACGATCTCACGTGCTAGGAATTAAATCACCATTACGACCGGTTGCGCTCACGGCAGATCCGCATCGGTGTGGGACCGCGCAGGTGTCCCACCGTCTCGCTGCGGTTACGCCACCGTGTATAAAACTGCAAGCCCGCTGTAGCCGACTCTCTCTATCTGATCGGCGATTTGTCGAGGTGCCTTTCGCGGTCGCCGCCATCGCCATCAGCGCGATATCCCTCCGCTCGCGTCTGCTCCACATCCGCTTATCGATTAATTAAGTTAGATTATCGCACCTCCGTGGCCCGATCGATCAATCAAAAAGTAAACTGCAATCGAATTCTGTCGGACGGCCCGCCGATTACGATCAGTTTGTCGCATAAAACGCAGTTGCTTTTTCGCAGTTGCTTGTTCTGAACAAAAAGAGCAAGTAATTGACTGAGATACAGAAAGATACGTCCAATTCATTATAAGAGATATGACCATTATTTTTAATACAAAGAGATTTATATATGTATATATATATTTTTTACGTCATCGCGTATACCAATAGTAAATAATTAAAAAGCCCAAGAGAAGAAGTGGCTTGACGCGCCCAGCGGTTCGACGGAACGAAATAAACGCCGCTCGAGAGGTCGGGAGGACGAAAAGCATCGTCTGATCCTTTTGCTCCTGAAAATCACGCGCAGGAAATCATCCTTTAAGCCCGCGCAGTAAGCCGGCCTCGTTTGCCGGTCGGGGAATCGTTAAAGCTCCCGAATTCTTTCGCCGGGCGCACCGAGGAGGTCGAATGAACGGCGGAATAAAGAGAACGGGCGACGACCGTCTTACTGAAAAGATTCGCGAGAGGAGAGGGTGGAGGCGTTCAACGAGCGCCTAACCAGGAGTCGGAAGCCGGGGGCAGCCGGGAGAACAATAAAAAATGGACAGAACGAAAGGAACCGGCGGGTATAGAAGACGGCGAAAGAGCGGGGAAAAGGGGGGTGGGGTGAGGGAGGAGAGACGTCTCCGGTACCTCGTAAATTACTGGCGGGAGAATACACTGCGGCGACTGACTCTCGTTTCGGGGAACATCGCGAGGTTTATACGTTTTAATGTACTCGTTAATAGGCCTCCCCCTTTCGTCGGTCCCCCATACCACCCCGCCTTTTAATCCCTCGAGGTCCCCACTCCGCGGATTATACTCCGGGAGATATACGCTGATGGAATCTTATATATGGTTTATAATGCGCTCGCGCTCCGCTGATGAATACCATTTATATTGGTGTCGAGAGAGAAAGGAAAGGAGGGAGAGAGAGAGAGAGAGAGAGAGAGAGATGGAAAAGGAGACTCCATACGGAGTGCATCTGGTTATTACAGGAGTATAATTAATATTGTCTCTTTGGCTGGCGCCCGGCGAGGAATTATGATTACCCTCTCGTTACTCTCCCGAGGTGGGTGAATCCCCGAGGTCCCGTCTTAAACCCACGCGAAAATTTTTGCTGACGACTTGACGATTTAATGCAGTTAATCGGGTTACGTGATGCGCAGAATGCGAAATAGCTAATTGCGGACTCCAGGGATTTTGACAATGTTTCTTCCTCGTCCAAGTACTCTCGGGGTCGCCCTCATAGGATGCAAGTTTGGCACGGAAGAATATAAAGTTATTGTAAAAGTGGGGTTCGCTTGAAAAGGGTGATGAAAGATTTAACCATATCCCCTATTCTTCGCGAATTATTGCGTGCAATCGTGTTTCATAAACTGTAGACGACTGCGCGATCTCACCGTCGATAACGACGCGCGTGTCTAACTCGTGCAAACGTGCCCGGTAATTTTTCGCCAATTTGTACGCGTTGTTTAACGATCTGCGACGATCTAGACGAATCGGCGGAGCGATATTTCTCGCCGATAGTCGATTTTTGTTCGGCTTCTAACGCGCGCGCGAAGCCGTTCCTCCACGAGGTACCATTACGCGAGGAGAAACACACGCTCGCAGAAAGTCGTAAAGCGTAAGAGGTTGTTTTAAAGCCTGGTTCTTAATGACGTCCACGTACATAATGCTTACGCGGAAACGAAAGTCTCTCGTGATTATTGGGGGGGGGGAGGGGCTAATGCGCATCGACGATCGCGACGAAAATATTGTGTCGTTTAACAGACGAAGCTTCATCACAAGTGTTCATCATAAACTTTACTGTATTGCAGCCGCATTGTTGCAATATCCGAAAAACGTCTTCTTCGGGAACCGAAGAAAAGAGCTGAACTCGATTTTACGCAGTAAAAACATTTTGTACTTGTTAACATTTTTGTGTTGAATTTTGAACATATTTGAGTGTTAATTTAACATAATATGTTATTTGATTATGTTATTTGAATATTTTGTGTTAAATTGATATTCCACATTTCTTAGTGCTAAAATAACACAATTTATGAGTAAGTGAACAAATAACTAATAAAGCTAAAATAACTAATAAAGCTAAAATAACACAATTTATGAGTAAGTGAACAAATAACATAAAAGTAATGTAGTTGTAAAACGTAAATTCTAAGATAAATGAATAAAATGTACGTGTTAATTTAACAAAATGTTAATTTTATTGAAGAAATATGCTTCCACAATTTGTTTTCAAATTGTGTTAAAGTATTACATTTTTTGTGTTAATTTTTACATAATATTTGTGTTACTTTCAAACATATTCATCTTGTGTTAAATTAACACAAAAATTTGAGTGGACCGTTTGGGACACGTGAAATGTGTTAAATTTAATACAAATTTTTCAACTGTGTACAATAAATATATCGCAATATGTCAATATATTCGATACTTTAACCTTGCGTTTACGAATCTCGACAATCATCTTGAATTGGAGAATATAATGAAGAAATATAAATATGAGAGAAAGCCAATATCGATCGCGGCGGATCTTGGTGCCTAATAATAATTATTTTGTGAATTTTCCCGCTCATGCGAACTGCGCGCCGCATATTCGTCGGTTTTGAAACACAATCCTTACATGAACCCGGAATAATTAATTCACATATTAAATTGACGAGCAATTCAATAATTTTTGATGCTAACAAGCATCTATGAGATCCCCCTTCCCCGAAAGCTATAAAGAACGATATTGGCTTTCTCTCATATTTATATTTGTGTAATTTCATCGGTCTTATTCTTATTACTATTATTTATAATAAAGAACTTTGTTTTAAACGCGACACCCCATATTACATGCACGGAATTGCAAGTAATTATTTTTAGCAACTCCCACGTACGCTCCCTGCTCGTGCATTTACGCTTCCTCTAATCTCTGACACGACGCAGAAAGATTTTACACACTGCGTACCGTTGGAGAACACGCAAGCGCCGTAGGATTTTCCCGTCCCCGCGCGCGCGACGTTATTTATTTTCCAGCGGTACGCGGCGCTAACTCTTCCCTTCGTTTACGAACATAAATACTCGTTTAAGCCTCCCCCGTGGTATCTCGACGAGGCGATCCGTCTCTCGTCACTCATCCGGGATCATCAATCGTCCCCCGATCGTCCAGGAGTTGCCGCGCGACCAACGCGTCTCGAAAATGCTACGCTTTGCGACGTACCATTATACCGTTAAATAATAAAAATAAGATACTATTTTTCTTTAAAAGCCCAGCAATTCGATCTAATTAGTTACTTACAAATGGACCATTCTTTACGTTTAGTCAGTATATAGTAAATTTGATTTGCACCGAAAGAACAGCTTTGCTGAAGTATCTAAAAATTTAGTCAGATACAGATCAGAAAATAATTATTTTGGACTATCCAAAATAAATATGTAGAACACTCAAGCTGTTTGCTAGGATGTCAAAACTTTTTGCAGCATTGCCATTATGCTTGAGCGTCCTACATAATTATTTTGGTCCAACATAATTATTTTCAAATCTGTAACTAAATTTTTAGATATTTAAGCAAAACCTTTCTTTCCGTGTGGAAATTCAGTAAAAAGTCGATATTGAAAGTCGACATTATTTGCGTAATTGACGAATAATGCTTTTTACTTGAATTAAATTTATTTGAATGCAATTGAGCTAAAAGAGATTGATTCCAGCGACGAAGCTATCGTTTCATATCTACGGAGGAACAATAGCTGTGCAAAGATAAGAATGAAAAATTAACGATCGTTTTCCGTCCTTTCCGCCGGATTATGACCTCTCGAAAACGCATCCTCGCGACGAAATCGCGCGATCCATCCGGCAATAAAAGCGCTCGCTCGCAGTCGCGGTGGATTGTCCCTTATCAATCCTTCGGATCTCGGATCCGGAATGGATTTGTCGTTCCCGGGACAATAAAAATTAAAAATTCACGGCCAGCCTTTCCCTCTTGCCCGACGGGGTTGCGTCCGAATGGCATACGGGGCCCAAGGCGGAAAGTTTTACCGCCGTACGAGATAATGATATACCTTCGTACCGTTATCTCGTGCATTTATCGGAGCGGTACCTAGCCGCGCACATACGCGTACGTACGCGTACGTGTGCGGTGCGGTTGTAGTGGCGCAGTGCTATCGTATGCCACAAAACCCCGGTTTGTTTTATTTCCTCGTTCGAGCGCGGCGGAGCCGTCCGCGTAATGCGCGTCTGGAAAACGGTTTACTCGTCGCTCGCTCGCTCGCCAAACGGTTTCGCCGTTGCGCGTCCATCGCGTAATGACCGGTTCGTACGGATATTATGTTGGAGTCTCGACACCGATACCGTATCGACGGGCGACTAGTCCATTGTCGATAATACCGGAAGATTCGGAGAGTCCGCTCGCGCACGAGAGAGCTTAGATTTTACGAACTTCCCGTTCATGCCTTCCTATAGATTTTTCGTTGTCGGTGCATCTTTATGTCTCTGCCTGCGGAATTATGGAGATTGTTTCGTTATCCCGAAGATTTTTAACGAGCTTCCTGTTTTACGAAAAGTCGAAGCTCTATTTCGTCGAAGAAAAATATTATGAAGCCCCGATATATGTTTTGTCGAGAGCGTGAGCTTAAATATCGATTGATAAACGGGCTTTAAACAGATACGAAAGGTGCACTCCTCGCTCGGACGAAGATAGCGACATATGGTTTATACGCGGCTCCGAAGTTATGTACTTTATCGCGAGACAGAAATCTGCGAAGGCGTGGCTGTGCAAACATCTTAATCGACAGCTCCGAGTCTGTTTGATCAGTTGGCCTGGGCCGTTTCGCGCTTTCCGTAATCCGACGGAGAGATTCTGCCGTTTGTCCCCGAGCTCAGATCTGGATTTCAGACTTCGCGACCATGTACACTTAAATCCCATGAAACAGCCACGGTGTCCCCTCGTCGAGCGGCAGATATCCGTTAGTTAAGTCCTTCCTCGTCGCGAGATCTCCTTCGTCGCGCAAAGAGGCAAAACGTTCGAAACGATAGGATCGAGGGGGAGGGGCGGCACCGCAATATCGCCCGCTCGCAAATCACGGCTTAGCCTTCGTCTACTTTTACTGTTATGGCGAATATTTTATGGGGATATTGTAAAATTAAAAAGCGGCTCCACACCCCACCGACAATTCGGCTTCTCTGGTGATAATAAGGGTGCTAGTTTCCGTGGGGGCCATCGTACATACGCGGCAAGGGCGACGACACACCATATGCCCCCCTCCCCCTCTGCCACCATGTTTCTCCCCATGTCACCCGCACCCCTCGCTATCCTGGAAAACGTTTTAAACTGCGCGGGGTGCCAGACCGCTATTTGACTTTCATTACGTCTTATAAATGGAGAAATTTATCGAACAGATTTCTGCCGATAGGATTCCTCGTGACCCTCGATCCCTCACATTTTTCTACTAATCGCACAAGCATGTGAATCCATGATTCACAAAAAATTTTGGCAATTTCTTATATTCGTTATATTTTTTTTTCATTTATATTTTCATATCTTGAATCTACTTAACAATTTTAGGTTTTGAAACGCAATAGTAATGCTATCTCGAATACTTTTTTACATTTGTATTTATATGTACCTTTTTATCAAGATGCAATGTTGATTAAATAGATCAACGTGCGAAAGCAGCGATCGAAACTGCTGACCCTACGCCGAAATTGGATACGCGTTAACATCGTGCGAGATTTACCGTTTCGTGGTTTGTTGTTTCAGGGTTATTTGTCAGATTGACCACACACCAGTCGGAGACCAAGACAATAGGCGATTCGTCGGATGATTATTTCGATTTAGGACGCGGTCGTTCGTCAAGTTCCGGCACCTAAATTCTCGGTTAAGGCCGGACTGACAAGGGAGCAATTTGCCAGTTGTTTAAGTGCCAAGTGTTAAGTGCTCTGTCGTTTATGTTTCGCCATTATTGTTTTATGTTTGGCCTCCCCTCGCCGTGCACCTACACGCGCGCACGCCGGCGGCACGTACACGCGCCGCGCCGCACACGTGTTCACGTAGGTGCGCGCGTAGAACGATTGAAATTAATTCGTGTTTATGACCGACGCATAAAGCCGGTACCGAGTGTCGAGAGAAGATAGGCAACTTATGTGCCGTACCGTGCTTTACGTTCCGCCAACATCGCACATTCGCAGAGTCTATTTCAGTATTCATACCTTGCGAAATCGCGGTGATCGCACGGCGCTTTGTCCTCCTGGGGCGATTATTGCGCGCTGCGATACGAAATTTCGACGCGAAATGCGGGATCGCGTATTCACGAGCGAATCATTTATAATTAAATTCGTGCGCATCCAGTTATAACGTAAATTACGCGCTATAAACGCGACATATAAAACAATCGTTTGAATAAATAATCGTGTAACAAAAAAAAGATTTTCCCAGATGACTACTTACGTAGTGTATAAAGCTAGTAAAAGGAAATCGCGAAATTTCTACATTATCGTACACTGAAAAAAAAATCCTAGGAAAACTGGGAAAAGCAACCAAGAAAAACTTTTTTTAAGTATTTGATTATTATTACCGATTATATATAATAATAATAACAAAACATTTTGTAAAAAAAATAAAAACATGTAAAAAAAATAAAAAAGAAAAAATTGTGTAGAGGAGACAAAACTAAATTATGTAATACTTATTATACATTTAGTTGAAACTATTTCACCAAGGTGCTTGGTAACAACAGATAACGACAGTGTAACGACAGTGTCGTTAAAAGTTACAGAATAGGCCTACTGGATTTTTATAACCAAGCCTTTCTTTCAGTTGCAGTGTAAGGAATGTTTTTCCGTTTAGGGTTCCGGTATTCCGACGACGCTAGCGGCTACAATTTACAACAATTGACTAGCCAGATAGGTACGTGCCTAATCTCCCGTGGACGATAGGCGATTAATGAAGCGCACAAGCTATCGCTGGTAACGCGACTGATGGAGGAGCACGCACGCCGAGAAATTCCGATTGCGTCCTTCGCGCAACCCCCTCTCGCAACCCCCCTCTCGCAACATCGTAACGCCAACGCGGCAGTAAACCAAGGTTTAATCATCTGTCGGATTAGTGCGTGAATCTCATTCGGCTTTACGAGTTTTCAAGATCGACACCCCCGAAGATCGGCACCGAGCGGTGGCCGAGTGTAAATCGCTTTCACGCCGCCTGCGTGTATAAAAAAAGGAGCGAGGGAGGGAGGGCAGGGCTTAAACTCGGGGAAAGGATCTTTTTCATCGCTCGTCGCCAACCGCCGATCCCGGGCGCCACGCTGACGGAATTGCGGCGTCAATGGCGGAGTTTTAAGCCGCCGCTGTAACGAGATCACGTATCGGTCGCGAGCCGATGTGGATATTTTGCGGAGTTGTGTGCCGAACACACGTCGAGTTTGTCCGCGCATTACGGCACAACTCGACACGCTTGATCGTCCGCGGCGCCTTTTTTTTTTACGGCCGGATGTTAAAGCTCCTGCGTTCTCTCGCGATAAAGATGAGAGAGATATTGTATATATATATATAGAGAGAGAGAAAGACTTGAAATTCTCAAAGGGCCATATCTTTTTAATCGATCGTGAAATTTTATAGGCCCGATAACGAGGCCAGCCACCGAGTGCAATATGGGTGCTCGTAGGAAATCGTCTCTCCAAACGTTATTTTGTAACGTTTAGAATGCGCCATTGTGATGTATAGCGTCACGCGTGTGCGATGTCACGTGCCCGACGCTCAATGGATCTTTATCGCTACCCGCATCTGTCTTCGGCGTAATGGTGGTCAGTTGACAGCGTGCTCCAGATCGTAAATAATATGAAAATATTTGATTCGTTAACAAAACGTGACGGACACGAGATTAATTTCAATTGATCTTTTCAAGAAACCCGTCTGTGTGGACGATCGTCCTCCCAGGGTATATCCGGAATGGTAATCCGCGTCGTGTCGTGCGGTTCAAAGCGGGTCATAAACCATCGCATTGGAAAACCGCGTAACGGCGATATATAGGTGTGGATATACGTTCTCGGGGGAGGCGGAGGAGGGGTGGAAGTACCCTCCCGGAAAAAGCGTTTCTGGGTCATTACGCGGCGATAATCACTCTCATAAGCCGGAATCGCGAGACTCGAAAACTATTAGCATATTAATGGCCGGCAGTTCAGTTAACCCTTTCATCGGCGTCGGGCAGATTTGCATCTCGCTGCGGCGGCAGCGGCTTGGACGGATGGAGGCGGACGGTGGAAGCGGAGGAAGCGACGCCCGCCTGCCGCTGGGACGGTGGCAGCGCGTTAAAAGCCCAGCTCGGCCACCCTCGCGCGACTCTCTCGCGAAATTAACATGACAAACTACCCCCAGCAATAAGAGGGTCGAAAAGATATATCGCGCTGGATATGCGGGTGTACGGCAGAAACAATAGATAGCGTCGGCCGCTCGCGGAACGGGCTAAAAAGCGAACTGGATGAAGCCGCCAGTCAGCGTCTACATATCGCATTTACGCATGATTCCTTGCTATTTACTCGGCGCGATATTACATCGACCGTTAATTCAGCCGAGTCGCTAATATTTGGTCGGTCTCCGCACATGCATTATAAGTTGACCTATCGTTGACGCATCGCTCGACTCGCGATTAACGATTGGGAAACATCTCGTTTCAAAAAGAAGAGTTTAATTCGAAGATTATTTTAGAAATATATTTGAAATCGTTCGGAATTTAGATAATAGCGTTTTCGACTGGGCTGGGTTTTGTAGATCC
>NJRL01000236.1:0-37006 GCA_003063815.1 Aphaenogaster rudis
TTATCTCCTGCAGATTCAATACAAAGTCTTGCCCTGTATATTAATTATTAAAATGTCTAGATAATAAAGAATTGAGATAAGTTGAGATAATAATTAAAGTAATAAAGAGTAACTTGCCGAAATAATAAATGATTATCAGTTTTTCATCTGTAATACAAATCTTCTATTTAAATTAACTATGCAATCGATACTTCAAAGCTGTTATTATATAATAATACAGCTTTGAAATATTGATTTTGAAAGGAGATTTTAAACTTTCAGATATTAATGCAACGGAGACTTTAGAGGTTTTTCGCGAATGTGCTTTGAATTAAAAATTTGTTAGATCATTTCTAATATTGCTGTCTTATTCGAATCGTTACATTATTCAATACCGCGGTTCGTCGCCCCTTTATTAAAAAATTGTAAGCTCCTCCAACATCCCCGTCTCGATACCGTCACGTAGCGATGAAATTGGCATAAAATTGCCACGTAAGCGGAAGAAACGTCGCAGTTATTGTCGACCACCAGTTGTTGACCTTTAAATATGAAAAGCCTCTAGTACGATGCTTGGCTCAACTTTCACCTTTTCGCGTTTAAACGGAGACGAGCTAGCTCGTGCGCGAGCGCGGGATCATCCTTGAGAACGATCCTTGCCGTGAGCGAAAACGCTTTCGTGTTTTTCAGCGCAAGTCGTGCTCACAGCTCGGCCGTATTTCGCCGAATAACTGAAATATCAACATGAGATCATAGCCATTTTGCCGGACTACGAAGCGTACATACAAACTCTGTCACGCGAACGCCTGCGTTTGACATCCGTGCGTTCATTCAGCAACGAATCGATAAAATAACAGGATAAAAGTCGCTCTCGTAGGAAGCAAGTGGGATTCGTTTGTAGCAATTGTAAAAGAAAATGATTGACGCGCGCCTGTGTGTCAAACATTAGCGTTCTGTTGTGAACGAAAAAAAAGTTACGACGTAATAGGATAAAATACGACACGATAAAAAAATAAATTGTTATTAGTGGTAATACAATTTGTCTCTCTCCGGTCCTCTCTTCTGGGACACGTGTAGCACATGTAATTCATTAATTAAAATATCCAATAATTAAATAATAATATACGCAATTAGCGGAGAGAGATAATGATTGGGTCATGCGGTCGGATCCGTCATTCCGACGACTAAATTGTTGATGAAAATTAATTAACTAATTATTAATGCAAAGCGAGCGAAATTAAAGAATGTTGAGATATTACACGCTAGATTATCTCAGTAATATGAAGTATTATGCATTTTCATGCCTGTGCCTCTCGCATCCGCGGATATAGATATGGACAGACAGGACGAACTTCGAAATTACTGCTGCGAGAGAGATATATGAGAGACAGAAAAGCATGAACATTTTAAAGTATATCACTAAATACACGATGGAACGATTATATATACGCACGCACTCCGTATAAAATACAAATTAATATATTTCACTAACAGAGTATGCGTTCAGTTGATTTTTTATACCAAACTTTCCCAACATACACGTTGCGAAATTATTTTACTTTGTGCGGCTCGAAAATGCTAGATCGTTGAAAATGAGGAATCTGCTTGGATATTGATTTATAACGTATTTGCTTTATCGCTTCAGAGAATACATCAGCATAGCTATCAAAGAAGAAAGAATGATACCTTTCTATGTAAATTATTCTCTTACCATAATATTATTCTTATATGATTTTAATAACACGATGTATAAAATATAATTGTATATTCCGTGAAGAAGCAATACAGTTATATTTTATACATCGTGTTATTAAAATCATACAAGAATAATATTATAGGTAAGAACCAATGCTCTTTTAAATATTTATTATTTGCATAAAGTTACTTGCATTACTGTGGCATATCGTACATGCATTATTCGCGATTTTCCACACTGAAAAAAAAATGCTGTTGCTTCAATTAAACGTCTACATCACGGGCTGCCACAAACATAAATAGTTCATTCAATTGTATTATGATTGGACCAAATATCTAGATTATTCTTTTAATAATGTAAATATTTGGTCCAATTATAATACAATTGAATGAACTATTTATGTTTGTGGCAGCCCGTGACGTAGACGTTTAATTGAAGCAACAGCATTTTTTTTTTCAGTGCAGAAGGCATGCAAAATTGGCGGAGCACCGAGTGAAATCAGCGAGACACCCTGCGCCGTTGAGTAACCACTTAATTCGAAATATTAAAGACTATCGACGGCCGCACGTAATCTCCGGTAATCTCGCGTTGTGATGTCTCGATTAGCCAGGCAGACGACGGGCTAGGATTTTCGCCAAGGCGGAGAGTCCATTTGTCGCAGTCACGACTATGAGCGGACCGTCATTAGGGGCGGTCTGGAATTTCGGATTATCCCCGGCTCCGCAGGCGCCCGATTATTATTTTAATTCGCCTGTGGCTCGCAACGGTTTCCTGCGAATCGACGCCGTGCTTACAGGGCACGTGTAAGCGGTCTAATTGCGCTGCTCATTGTCAGCGACGTTTGGAACCGGCGGCGTAATCTCTGCGAATTCAAAGTTTCATACTATTGCCACGGGGAACCGTCTCTACGTCTAGTCGCGATAATGGAAACGCCGAACAATTGGCGTAAAGCACATTTTCCGCGATGTCGGGAATTAAACACATCGAAAGTTACACCAGTTTTCATCTTCGTTTGAACTCGGAGCAGCCGCGAAGATTGCGTTCATCTTCCTGTGCCACAGCGAGAGAGATAGATAGATAGATAAAGAGAGAGAGAGAGGGAGAGAGAGAAAGCGAGATTCGTAATTTTGGTGAACGATTCGATCTCCGGTTATCAGGGGACATTGAGATGAACATCCACGAATAGACGGGAAAGTGCGACGTTCGCTGCTCTGTCTCGGCTTACAACTGCAGCTCCGTTGCTCATTAATGGAGCGCTTAATGTTGCGCACACAACGCGCAGATATATGTAGCTGCATGTGAATGCAAATGTCTTGGAAGTACACTTTCTCTTGGGAATCTCTTGAAAATATCGAAAAAACAATGGCGCTTGTTTCAACGTCGAAGCGTGAATTCTATTCGGAATATAATTAATGAAAAATGAAAAGATTTTTTAATTAACCTTCGGCACTACGAATAGATAACGAAATTCTATTCTTTCCTCTTATTGTTCGGTTAATCTCTCAACCAGACTTAATCAGTTAATAAGATCTTTATCCAAAAATTAAATATCAAATTGTTTAACGTTGAAAAATGAGATAGTTGTATGATTATGTAGCAAATTCAGTTTAAATTTATTTACTATATATATATTTGAATTAAATGAATCAAATTTATCGTAATTAGATTTACATGCATCTATAGCTTTTAAAAAAAAGTCAGACTTTTAAAAAAGTTTTAAACTTCACCGATCTTAGAAAATTTGCATTTGTCGTTACTTCTACCAAAAAATAAAGTCATATATTTTACACATAATTTCTTAAGTAACTTAAATTATTTTAAATTGCTTTATTAAAAAATGGAATGCGCATATTGATTTGTGATTGGAACGATTGATTCCTATACAGCTAATACGCGAAACCGAATATATGCAGTGACTTCGATATTGATGTTCCAATATAGCTAATACGTGAAACCGGATATTATACGCACTGACTTTAATATGGATTTTTCCGATATACCAAATAATGCCACTGATTTCCAAATCAATTGTTCCGGTCTAACGATTAAATCGATTTCACGCACCAATTTCAGGATCGGATATTGCCTCACCTCTAAAACGTAAAGTTTACGAAACACCAATTGACAGTACACAATAAATATATTTGCAATATGTTTTTGATTTTTGATGAAAAATAGTTTATCGTAGACTAGTATTGAGAAAATAGTTTATCGTAAACTAGTATTTTTTAGAAATAATCTCCGTTCTATATATGTTCGACATAAAAACATCAAAGAACCGCATTTGTCTGTTAGCATAGGAAATGCTATGTATTCACTGAAAATAATAGCGTTGAGCGCAAATCGGTGACAATTTTTTAACGGTACAAATACGCAAATTTAAGTTCTTGCAGTGAGATGCATAAACTAATTTTCTTGAGCGAGAAATTACATTTCGCGGTTTCGAAGTGGCGACCCGTTCGCGTATTTATCACCTCTCTAATAAGTGATACTGCGTATACGGAGCCGCCGTGGTTAATTAGAAACTTAGAAAGTAATGACGCGGATGAGATAATTGTTACGTCGCCGAGTTTCCGCGTGGCGTTACTTTCAAGCGTCTTCCTTTTCTTTTGTCGCGGCACATTTCTCCCGTGTTTACGAGGTTACACTTCAGTTCGTCCATGCGTTTCTCCAACGCGCGATGCACTCGCTCGCTTATCGTCGACATCTGGTCTTCCGCGCTGAATAGCGATTGGGAAAGAATACCGGTAGGTCAGCCTCCCGCACTTTTATTTTTACACCGCCTTTCTCGTGATAACTCGCGGCTCCATTGAAGCACGTAATTACTCGAAAAAGAAACAATTAACTAAAAAGAACCTTACAAAGCAGCGGGATAAAATTACGATAATTATAAATAAATGAATGACATATTTTTATGTTTATCTCGATTACTTGCGGAAACTGATATTTTTACAGGAAAAGGAAAAGCAAACTTTATACAAGAACTAAAGAGAAGAAAAACAAGTAATGGAAGTAATAAGAGGATTTGATTGCAATGGTATATCGGTTAACAATACTAATGAGACCAATATCATTGAATTCCGTAATTTAATTAAAGCAAAGAATGGCGATTGCTCCTTTATTAGAATTAATTGCAGAGCTTGCGATTACCGTGGCTAGGATTAGACTTGATGTATAATTACTAAACGATCTTATACTTTCATTGTTAATACATAGAAACTGGTAAATATATAAAGAGGAAAATGCAAACAAATATAAAAGTGACAAAAAACGCAAAACTTGTATCTATAGAAAATAATTTTAATTTTAATTTATCATTGCAAATAATTTTATCTTTATTAACTTTAAGGATTGTACATCGCTATGGATTATTTATGAAAAGATAAAAGTCTAAGAGAAACGAGGCAAAGATACATCAGTCTCTGTTTTCAATAAGCGCAACCTCTTTTTATCGGATAAGAGAAACGCTCGATCCCACAGAGAGTTAATCGATACAATGTAAATGATCGATTACCTTCCTGCATGGTGCACAGCGAAAAAAGAAGCAGCCAGACGAGGATAGCGGCGTGCAAGCAACCATGAAAAGGACGAGGCTCGCGTCAGGTCGGCAGTTTTTCGCAATCAGCGCGGGTGATTACTTCCTTTATGCCTCCTCACGGAGGACCGGCACGAAACAACCGAAGAAGAAGCCGCACTGCCGCGTTTTCTTCACTGGGATCGGCATGGCATTTCGTCGTTCGAAAGAAGATAATCGCGCGCGCGAGCCTTAAGCGATCCCCGTTCAAGGCAATAAGGCACTATCGCGCGGCGTAGCGCCGAATTTTAAAAGCGCACCGTGTAATTCGCGTGTCGCGGATCTTGCGGGGGACGCCGATTTTACGGATCGATACCCGGGTCCGTCACGAGATCGGCTCTCGTGTCGATTAGACTAGTAAAAAGCCGCGACTCGTGTGATTATGACATGGCGAAAGGTCAGCGATCGGCCGAGCCGAAATCACCTGAACCAACAACAACAACAACCACGAGTCACGATGGGATCCAGAGATCCTTGCATCTCCCGTTCCGTAATCACCGGCTCGCTTTCGTAACCGTTGCCGTTATGTTACCGCGCTACCGGTCACCATAATTGGGGTCCGCGGACCTTCTGCCATCGCTTACGACCCGCTTAAGCCTGTAATCGTAACAGTGTTTTAATTTCCATCATGTCGGTAGCTCTCTCTCCCACTCTCCCTTTATCTCTACCTCGACCCGACGCCGTTTCACTAATGGATTGTAATCGGTAGCTAGCACTACTGACGGAGACGTATCGTGCTGGCAGCCATTCTATTACCCTATGTTATTAGCCCAGATGTCGTGAACCGGCCATGCATCTACGTGCACAGTGCATGCTGCTGGAATCTGAGATGTCATACGACTGACTGAATTAATATTAATTAGTACTAATTTAATAGCTAAACGAGATAGCAGAGATCAAAGTTCGATTGTATTGCGTTATGTAATAATACCTATATACATATATGCTTCCAGAATTGTGTAAAATTTTTAAAATATTTTTTTATATTATCCTATTTTCTATTATAGAACGAGAGAGAAAATAATTATGAGAAATTATTGAAGTTTGTATTTAGTAAAATTTTTTAATTATCATTTTCAAGAAATAATAATGTATCTAATATTTCAATATGCATACATATAAAAACTTCTGCAGTTAACTTTTTTGAGAAATATCTGGTTGTTGGAAATATTCATATCGTCTTTGGCATCCATTTGATACCGCTGAAACGTTTTCAAATACTCATTAAAAAGTTCTTCCGTATAAAAAATTTAAATAGCAAGTTGCCATATTTATGATTAAAGATCAGTTACCGAAGTTTACTTTAAAATAGTTAAAAAATTTATCGAGTTGTTTTTAGATTCTATTTTCATACTGTATGTATATTATTGCAACATAGTTCTGTTTGCTTGAACAACAAAATAAAAACGGAGTTTTACCTGAAACTTCTAAAAAAAAAGACTAACTTTTCTTTAGATATTGTAACAAAACGATATTTTAAACTATCGTGCAATGAACAAAATACAGCTAAAAGTCTCTTGTAAATCAATCGTATTGACGTAACATTGTCGCCACGCTGTATAAACTTTCAAAGAGCATCACGCTGAACGACTCGAGAGTTAGTGATAGATGACGCGACATGATCAGACGCGAACAACAATCGGCGAAACACAAAACGTCGAAATAATACCGATGTAAACTGTGTCGAGCAGCTTGTTAGAATCGATACCGACCATGTTGCATCTTGATTCGCATATCTAAACACTTGCGTTCAGGTATGCATACACAGATTGCCATCAAAGACGCTTGTTGCTAACGTTTGCGTTCAAATGTAAAATACTAGCAAATGAAGACCATTTACATGCATAAGAAGATACATTATGTAAATATCTACGCCATTAGTCAAATCATGTAATTTTGAGTATTTGAATTCAGAAACGGAATAAATTTATATTAAAGTTTAATTACACAAGAATGTGCGGTAAATAATGCCTTTAAATAAAATTTCGGTTACTTAAAAATAATCAACTTCCTTATTGATTAGATCAAGATAATTAGATCAGCAAATCTCAGGATATCAATCGATTATTACGGATTTCACATTTGATTCGTAAAGGCGACGCCATTGATGTTTAGGAATGACCGTCCAAGAATTGATGAAGCGTTCCGGAATGTTTCATTAACTTCTGTCTCCGGTTGGCCAGGATCCTTGTCAACGAACCGCTTTCCCGTACTTCGTCGCGAGAATGGGTCTCCCCCGATCCCCTCCGCTCTTTCTTCGCAGCTCTCTTTCGCAGATCGCCGGATCAATCGGTGGCGAAACGAGGTCTTTCAAACAAGTAGAGTACCAGGCGAATTCCCCCCGTGCAACCAATTCGGTGTGGGAGAAAGGAAGAGAGCGTTGCCCAAGCAGCACACCGCGCGCTACGTGGAACAGGAACGTAATTATTATCGCCGGGTTACGTATTCGGATGTTCTTCCGCTCGTCGAATCTTCTCACATACTACACCACGCGCATAGACGCGCTCGGAACAATGGCTCGGCCTCAGGAGCGATTCCCATATTATGCAAATGCCAGCGCTCTCCCTGCTCCGTCGGCCGCCACCTCGTCCCGCCCTCGCCTCCTCCTCTCGTCCTCCTCAATAGGAGGATAGGATAGTTATGTTGATTCGGAACAGCCGTCGAGCACAATAATTATGGGCAATCAGTTTTTACGAACGCGTCAAAATATTCAGTTCTTCCACCGTCGGAGAGAAAACTTTTCCGCATCCAGTTTTCTTCAAAAATTTTTAAAACGGGGAAACTTCAAATTACATATTTAAAGAACGATGTGTTGTATTATTCATGTTGAAAAAAAAAAAACGAAATTATGGCGCAAATATTGTAAACGTTCATATTTGTTTCGTAAAAGTTTTACACGATGTATCATTTTCTGGTAATATGAATTTCAATATCGCGACTCAATCGAAGGGCCGTTTCCGTAATCAACTCTGAAATTATAAAATGCGTTAGCATCAAATCGCAATTTTTTCGTGTAAAAAAATACCATAGTTATGAGAAAATCTCTTTCCCTCTCATTTTCCGTCTCTTCCAGCTCTACGTTTGTTTTTCGTGGGTCACTTTGCCAACTGCAAATGCAGAAATAAAATATTCAAAGCCACTACAACCCGGTTTCGTGAGTGCCGTTTATCCGCCCGATATTGAACGCTTTTTACAATCTAAATTTATCATCATTTAAATGGGTGATAAACTAAAAGTACTTTACTTTTCATTGGATTTTTTTTAAACAAGTTGCATCAACAAAAAAATATCGGCGTTGCTGCATACGTGAACGCGAACCTATTCTACCTTTTCAACTATTTTACCTTTCGTAAATTTTTCGAATGCACGTGTTGTCATGCCGTCACGATTTTGACGAGCGCCATTCACGTGAATCTAAGGTCGTTGTTTTTCGAACTGCCAATTTTCGCTCTCAGGGTATTACATTTTCTCATATTGAGTCACTGTGTCGCAAGCTGCGGAGGACTCGTGTAATCTCATGTTTTGAATTAAGGGAAATGACGCAATCGCGGTAAGGAAGGTGGAAGGCCGCGCCACAAAATTTTTCGAAATACCAAGTCTTACCAAGAAATTATGAAAGTTTCGCCTTCGGAGAAAAATTCGCATCAGTGGATCAGAAAGACAGATAATGCCAGAAGCTATTATTCAGTGGTCGGTGAGATCTCGGTTCTCTCCTTCCTCAATGGGAAGGCGATCGCCTTATCTCGGCAACGAGATAAGGCTTTTGGGGATAATCTTATAATTACGATTATAATACCAAATTGTAGAAATTAGCAATTAATAAAAATAAGCACAAGGAAAATAAAATAGTAATTTAATACATTAAAAAACTAAAATAGAATATATAATTGTCAGGGTTAAATCCGTTTTGCGATGTGACAGTCGCACGTTTTTAATTCGTAGCAATTAAATAGCAAAATATTTCATTCTCGTTTCAACACTTTCCTTCCCATTTTAGATTTTGAAACAAAATCCTAAAGTTAAAAGTTAAAAGTTTTAACGTCTTTTCAAAGATATGTATTTCTTGCGTTTTCGTAAATGTATTAAATGATAAATTAGCGAGAAATTGCAAGTCATCGAAGTAACTTTAAAGAATACGATGCTTTAACTGTGATTTAGTGCACAGAAAAAAAAATGCTGCTGCTTCAATTAAACGTCTACGTCACGGGCTGCCACAAATATAAATAGTTCATTCAATTGTATTATGACTGGACCAAATATCTAGATTATTCTTTTAATAATGTAAATATTTGGTCCAATTATAATACAATTGAATGAACTATTTATGTTTGTGGCAGCCCGTGACGTAGACGTTCAATTAAAGCAACAGCATTTTTTTTCAGTGTGCAGTAATTCTATTCTCACTACTGTTTCACACTCCATTTAGCACCAAATGTAACTGTCCGATTCGAGTTTTATCTGTGCGCAAATATTCATGCCAGCAGATTGACACGAGATAAAATCGTGCATTTACTAAATTTCACATTTCGGGAGTAGTAAACCAAAGATTCATTGACACGATTCCCACCATTATCTAGCGTTGTATCCATCGCTATATGTGGCTCCCTGATTTCGAGTGTTATTTGTCTACGAGAGGCAACGCTTAATGACAGTACGAGATGGGAGACAGCCGCATTTAGCATGCGGCTAGGATACGAGGGCCAAAGTTTAGTCTCGTGACCCAATTTGGCGCCGCATGTTTTGCAACGTTGGTCGCTTTCCACACGAGATAACGAAATTAATGACTAATTGGCCGACCGGCTGCAAAAAGAGTTATATCGCTCCACAACATGTAATGATGTCCAATCGATTCGATCGGCGTCTAATTGAACTTCTTAGCCGACAGCTGATTAAATCGCGCGGTTAAATGACCGGCTCGAATCTTATCTGTGGGGAAAACGCGTGATTGTATAATAATCTTCTTAGATATATCGCGTGGCGCTTAGCTTTGCACACTCGTGCGTGTAAGCGAAGCGCACATGCTCCGCTGATCCAGCTCAAACAAGGAGGAACGGTAACGCGAGACGTCAACGTGCGGCAGATACGTGCCATAATCGCATATAATGATACGGCCTTCCCGCTTTCTCGGTGAAATAAAAGACTTTCTTTCCCACGCGTTCGCCTCGAAAATCCCCCCAGTGCACTCTAATCATCTGCCACGAGTTCCAGCGCGCCGCGGCAGCGATATCGCCCGAGGATTTTGTTCTGTTCGCACACACATAACTTCGCGGGATCTCTTGTTCTGTAACGGAGATTTAATCCTTTAGGAGCCACCGGCTGCAATTCTCTCCATGTTAACTTTTGACATGCTGCCTATCGATAACGCATCTCTCACGATTGAAACCGCCGTATCTGCTATTTGACGATGATTATCAGTAATACTGCGATTTTTAATCCTACTTGCTTAGAAATTTTTTAAGCTATGGTAAATAATTTTGTTGAAATTGTAATGATATAAATTACTTGTTTGTTTGTTAACAACAAATGTACGTTCCAACTTATTAAAATAATATTCTACTAAACGCACACAATTGTTAATAATTATGTAAATGTAAAAAATTTTTCAGTAAACTTTATATATCCGCTGAATAATTTACAACCATGTCGTACAACAACAAATAACTATTGTTACTTATAATAAATCCGTCAGTTTATTATAATAGTTTAGTATTGGTGAATTATCGTATTACCGCAATATTTTCTCGACATAATACTGTACAGGCTTCATGAGAACGAAATTTTCATCTGCTTCACAATATTTAAGCGCAAAAATACATAATCGATGAAGAGCTCGGGGAAATCTCGAGATCGAACCAACAACGATTTCCTTTTAGCAAGCCCAGATATTCACGGTGTATAACTCCAGGGAGGGAGCTTTTTTGCATACCTCTTCTAAAGTTTAACAGTAAATTAAACGTTATAAAACTGCGCGAGAGCAATTCGGGAAAAAAGCTTCCTATCTTGGAAAGAAATTTTTCGAAAGATTTTTCTAAAATTACGATTGCTAAAAGCTTTGTGCTAACTAATTTAATTTTAAACTTCCATATTTTACTATATTTTCACGTAATTTTGTATTGAAGATTAAAAATTGTGCTCGGAGGGAAACGGGAGTATTCTCTTGGAGAATCGATTCTGAATTCGTTAAAGGGCTGTTGACGTGTATGGAAAAGGACGCGCCGTGGATCAGGGACATCCATCGTGTAACGAGGAGAAAATATTCCGCAACTAATTTGCATTCTAATATCCCCGACGAAAATCTAATTCGAGTCTTAATTTATTCACGTCCCGTTAGTTATCTCCTAACTCTTTGCGCTTAACTCTTTCATTTATTGTTAATGAAGCTTAAAATTTAGTTTCAAGTTCTTGTCCTCTATAATAACGAATCTTTAAATCCTGCAATTCCGCGATACCTCCTTAATTACTGCGAAGTCAATCAATTCTCGACAGTATGATATTTGTTCCTAAGTCTAATTGTTCCTTTCCTTCGACGCACACGTTTCTGGGACATTTTGAGACGGTTTAGCGTTCAGACGAAGTCTTACGCGAGTTATACTACATCGTGTGTTTAATTAACGTGACAGCAGCCTGGAGGACTCTCTGGGCACAACGAGAACGAGTTTCACGTTTCTGATAGTCGCTCAGGAGGGAAGTCCGATGTCGGAACAAAGGCAACTAGATAACGAAGCAAACCTAGGCATCTTGACTTAGAACGCATACGTACGTACCTCCTTCCTCCTTTGTAATGCTAATTCGATAATTATTTCAGCGGGATTGGCTGAGAGAGGGCGGAGGAGCACAAGTATGAGGAAAGAAACGTACGCATCGAAAAATCGGTAGCGTTTGTCCAAAGTAAATGAATAATCTTTAAACGAACAATTCGGAGATTTTACGCATACACTATATTCATTCGCTTTGTCGAATAAAATATCATTCTACCTTCGGCAAATTGACACACGTCAATCTGTACGCAAAGTGCACTTCATAGCATCGTTATATTATAAATATTTTAACGAAACGCTTCATATAGAATCGCTTTTCCGTCCACAAAACCTCGATCGAAAATTTCAACGTCAAATTACTCTTCAAAACAAAATTAAAATTCCGTTAAAAATCTGTTATAGGCCAATTGAAATTAATTTAAAAAACGGAGTTGACAATAAGTTCTAAATTAATGAGTTTTACAAAAACATAACGAGAGACATGTCAATACCGTAGCAATTAATTTAATTTGCATTAATAGAAGAAACGTACAGAACTGTTTATGGAATTAATGCATTAACAAAATTTATTTTCAAGCACCGCAAATTTTCGGTTTGATAAATAAACCGCATAGATGAAATATGTATATACTCTCTCGCGATCCATGTACGCTCTCTTTGTGATTCACAGAGCAAGCATTCTGTTTGCTCATAGCCTGGCGAACCTCGAAATTCCGCGACTGGGAATTGCGGTGCATTTTCGCGACTACGTTTATCGTCAAACTTTTCGAATTCGAGGTAAAAAACTGGCACGTAAAGTTTGTTTGTCAGCAAAGTACAGGGTAAGTGCCGTGCAACATGCCGCGGGGCATAATATCGATATCGATATGGTCGCACGCGCGACATCGAATCGCGGCGGCGGAGCGTGCATGGGATCTATAGCACGCTCTCTGCTACTATTAGATCAATAACTTTGAACATTCACCGATATACCCTCGTCGGTATACAACTGTCGATCGATTCTCCGACTTTTGTCGTTGTACCGACATCGAATACGTGAGACTCAAAGATCTCGAAAAAGTAATAACGGCAAACTTTTGTTTACGGTTCCAATAATTCCTCAATATTTTTTAATAAATGAGAAATTTTTAGTTTGATAAGCAAAATAAAACGTGCAAACTGTTCCAACACTGTGACTGCTGTTTTTAATTAAAGATTACACAGTGGTTTTTAAATTTAAAACATATTTCATTAATTATAAATAAAATATTTTAGTGAAATTAAATTTTATAAAAAATTTTTATTAAAATTCATTTGTAAAGCAGAAAAACTATGTTTTTAATATTTATTTAAATATAAAGAATTTTGATTTAATGTGTTTTTAAAAAAAGACATTTTTGTTAACGATATATTCCATAACATCTGTTCGCTCAAAATATGATATTGCATCATTTTTAGTTAAATTTTTTATTATACATATTTTCTATTATACACTATATATGTCTTACTCAAAATTAAAAGCAACGCTGTTTAAAAAAAGACCTGAAGAATCTAATAACAAAGAACCTATTAAATTGCATTAGTGGATAATTATTTTCGGTCATTTATCACATATTTCGAATAGCAGTGCACATTTCACAAGTTTGATACTCGCGGAAACCTTTGAGGTATCCGAAATATCAAGTATCTCGATTGAAATCAGAGTCGATTCATGTACCTGCAATACCGCGCCATTTTTTAATTGGTATCTCGAAGCACGTCAAATCGAACCGCGTATATTTTTTGAACTTTAGAGAATATGTATAAATATCGTATCTACAAATATCGTATATACAAATATATAATATATTTTATTATAGAATGCACCCACACACAATTGTGTGAGATCTACAATAATTATTACTTATTAATATGCTAAGTCCTACATATCTATACCGTTTCTGCAATACTGTAAATGTACTTTTAGACAAGGATACATAGTGTACCAGCTGAAGCATAAATTTAGTGCTGCAGTTCATTCACGTCCTGCCTAATAGGGAGACGTTAATCTCCTGGTAATGTAGGAAAGGTCCTTAAGGCAGCAATCACTTTCGCAAAAGTGGCGTACTTAATACAAGTTAGATTTATGAATTGTTACTTTACTTGTACATGCGTATATGTGCATTTGCAAAATTTTAATAAACTTCTTTCTTATATAAACTTACTGTGTTACTTGATTAGTCTTTAAATATTGAGCTAGGAGACTCTAAAAATTAAGAAAAAAGATTTTTTAATTAAGAATATTTCGGAAACTCTCTAGAGCTGCCAATGAATAAAAAAGTTTGATTTTAAATCATGTTCGGAAAAAAATTATGTTGTATCGACACCATTAAGTCTAATTGGAAATAATTTAATAACATTATTAATGAAACAAATACGTATGATTTTATTTTATTAAAATTGTTATTGAATTAACAAGATTATTTCCAATGAGATTTAAGGAGAGTAGAAAGGTTTACATGCATGAAACCTCGATAAAGAGTGAAACCAAATGCTCATAGACCATGCTCTCCAATTTTTCACACTCGAATTTGAGGTCATGTTTAGCATCAAATGAAAGATCTCGTTAAGCTGATTACAGATATGTCGGTGCCAAAATGTACCTCCTTCCCATTTCCGAGAAAAATCCTTTGAGTTACATTTTTTAAAGATTATAATGGTGCTGTCTACTGACTTTTAGGGCCCATTTTCTCGGGAACGGGAAGGAGGTACACTTTAGCACCGACATATTTGTAATCAGCCTAACAAAATCTTTCATTTAATGCTAAACATGACCACAAATTCGAGTGTGAAAAATTCAAGTATGTAAATGGGGAGTCTCATCTTGGTCTCATCTTGGTCACTTTTTGAGTCGCTAATATAAACATAGGAATTGATTACGAAATCCTTTTGTGGGTTATTTATACTATAATATTAACAACAAAAAAGTATTTGCAAAGTTAGAAAATATTAACATGAAGCTGCTGCAATCTGACCTATCGCGCGGTGTAAATCGCACGGAGGTGTGGTTTTGCAAGAGAGATTGCGAATGATCTAGTTCACATATTTAATCGGAATTATATTTTGGAAGCTTTTCACTATAGAATAAACTAGAATAAAAAAATCCGATAAAAATTAACAAAATGGCGGCAAAAATACAAAAGAATCAAAGAAGTAGAGTGCTTTTTATTGTTATAAAATGTAAATAAATAACAGTATATAGTTGACTGTAACCAATTCTGTAGAAAATTTAATGTTGTTTAATTTTTTAAAAAATATATCTCTGGATATTTTTGTTCGTTCTCGAGTTATCCCTGCAAAACCGTTGAAAAACATGGTTTTGAAAAAAATCATGTTGAAAATTTTGATACAGTTTCTCAGGGTGAAATATTTAACTTACGTCAATTAAAAACTGCGGGACAATACGAGAAAATACGGGAAAATACTTCTGAAGAATCATGTTATCCAAAAATGTAAAAAACAGAAAATCAATTTTTTCGATATTTTAAACCTTTCTATCTCCCTTAATGTTGATACATCTTTTTTTCTGTGTTTAAATTTTGCTTTAGCAATATTTTAATTAAACGTTTCGTTGTGCTAAGCATCTGCTTGATGAAATGAAAAAGGAATCTTGGCATAAAAGCAGAAGAAACAAATCTACTTCGACGGCCTAGACGTCTAATCCACTATATAAGAAATAATATTTCATTATTTCTTTACGCTCGTTTATACATATCCTTAAACACCGCGATCGTTTGAGATAAAAGAAAAGGATCCCCTCAGGCGGCATTATGTGCTCAATGTCCACGTCAAAGCGATTACATTTTATCGATAATAGGATTCGCGTTCGCTGCGCGACTTGTCCGCGGGAGTGGCAGCAGGGACCGCTTTGATGTGGAGACCGGTCGGACGCTGCTAGTAGTACAGCCAGAAACCAGGCGTCCGACAGATCGTTTATCGCATTAGCGGACGGCCCACGGTTCCGCGCGTGGTACCTTCGGCAAATTGGGAATTACGGCAATATCGAAACTTTGATGTAGCCCCGCCGCGTCGGTCCCAGCTCGGAGTCATTTCCCAGTTTAGTTTAAGTACGAACGCAAGCATACGGCCAGCCAGGATAACGCAAATCCAACGTGATATTACCTTCCAAACTGCCGAAAAAAGAAGAGCGACTAATACGCCGCGAATGTTTGCCCGCGTGATTTATTTCAACGCTAAATTAACGTGGGGCACAACTTTAGGATTTATGTACGTTTGGCTGCATATTTCTGTTCGTTATCGTGACAACGCGGAATTTGAAAGAGGCAAGAAAGTCGCTGCATTATGCATATATACAGGAGACATCATTCTTTTTTGGTATATACCAACCGTAACACACACATCCTGTTTAATTACAAACATCATAATTATCAGTTTAGCAAAAAAAGGCTATTAAATAAATCTCCGCATCTACGTATACATATCCCATGTTACGTTCTGTCGCAAAACATGCTTAATGCGGCGCGTAATGCTGAACAAGAGCATTTACATTGCGCGCGATTAACGTCACTCGGTGGGGCGAATTATGCGCGTTGCGCAAAAGCACGCCCTCCGAAATGCATTGAATCTCGATATAACCCGAGAGGTCGTCATTACAACGTGGCCCGAATTAGTATCCATCTATTACATATTAAATTACATCAAACGCGCGTTTGTCATTATCGCGTTTGTGATTGCGCCGTCATATCGCGGTCATAATGTCGCGACAGGGATACACGTTGACATCGTTACCTCTGAAATTGAAAGGACGCTCGTGGCAATAAAAATCGGCGTACCCGACGAAAAGAGAAATTATTAAATCGCAAAATAATAAATAATCCCTGTTTTGTCATGCGATATTTTGTTATATCGTTGGAAAACTGTCTGTTGTCATAATATGCAGATTGTGTTTATCGTCAGATCTATCATTTTCGAAACTCGGATTTCGAGTCGCGATACAATTTCACGATGAAACAAAATCCAATAAAATAATAAATTAGCAATTCGCTCCACGCATATACCGCGTAGCATTTATATCGTATACGGTATAAACGCGCGAGTTTTATCATTTACATTGTGAACGTTCGATAGATTTATTTTCACTCATTGATCGCATTAGTTATAACTGTGAATAATCGATTCTTCTCGTTTTTCTGATTAAACGGTTGATTTGACGTTGGATCGCCTTATTTTACAACTTCCTTTTAGGACTTGCGGCTTTTTGTAGATATCACACACGCGTTTCGGAACTAGGATACAATCGAATCCAGAACTAATCACTGTAATCCGGATCTAATCTGGCGCCGTGCCGGCAACCGCGAGTGAGGTTCCCGCCAGGATCAATCAGGGATAATAATTGGAAACTTGATTTGTAGCAAATGACAATCATAAAGACGAATGGAGGCAATAATGACACAGATAAATAACATCTAATATATTCAGTGACAGTTTTGCGTTTTGTGCATTAATTAAGTTCTTAATTTAATGCAAAACGTTCTTGTATAAGAATAATAATACCCTTGCTCTTGATCTTTGTAACTCTGTAACTCTGTAAAATAATAAGTTCCTCGAATAGTGTTAAGTAGGTGCGAGATCTGGCAGAGCGATAAGTAAAAGTACATAATTGCGAAAGTAGAACATTTTGTACATTACCTAATGAAATGAGATAAATTGTATCTTAAAGTCAGAGTACACGGGTATATTCTGTATATGTAATTATCTTGATTCTCGTTTAGTAATAAAAAAGAATTGGCCAAAGGTAGATTAACGGAAAGGACGGATCTTGTTTTACGTTTCATGGAGTCCATTAAATATTTATCAAAGTTAGCTTAGACGTAATGTAATAAGTTCGAAATAATTTAATGTTCAATGCACAGAGAGTTCGATTGTTTAATAAAACTCTACTCGAACGAAAACTTCAAGTGGATCGTGCAAACGAAGCGAATCCAGTAGCTCCTCTTTCGTTCAGGCAGAAATAGAAATGACCGAACGCCGCGCGCAAGAATTAACGAGATGAAGAAATTTTATTGCTTTATTAACACGAAGAATATTTCGTCGCCTATTCTCCCTCTCACGAGAGAAGCTCGCGCGCCCACAAGCTCGAGTGTACCAGACAACGTGTTACACCCGCGTATAATTACACCGATGTTGGCCACACAGCGTGAGACTCTTTTGCGCCACGTTTTTGTCAGACCGAGACAAAACGAGAGGAGAGATAGAGAGAGAGGAACGGAGCGCGACGGGACGAGATTTCCACAGGCCACTTCGCGTGCCTGGAAGTTCGCGTGCAAAAATGGGTCATACACGCATTTCGTTATGACGTATTGCTTAACGATCCACCGCTTTGTCCGACATCGCATTCTGCGTGCCTCATTCACCTAACTGGCGAGCGCAGATTAATTAGCTAGAGACAAGATTAATTAATTATGGCGACCTCGACGAGTTCGACCTAGGGGTGTCCCGCTTTAGTATCGTCGTGTTCGACATCGAGTCAAGCAAGAAGTTGGTTCTCATGACCAAAGACAAGACTCTAATTAGATTTACACATATGTTTAACTAATGTAGCAAAACTTCATTACGTCTGTATGTTAATTACATACCTAATGAAGTTTTCATACATTTTTATATGAACTTTATAAAGCAAATAATAATGCCATTCATTATGCCATTAATCGCTTCACTATTTACTTGTTAAATAGCTTCTTGAATAATATAATTAATATAAAATACAAAAATATTTAGCACGCAAACAGTGTGACATATGATGTCACAAAAATAGAAATAAAGATATTTTAGATAAGAACATTTTTGAATTTAATACTGATTGTAGAGCTCGTTTCCTCTCTTGCAGAGAGGCTAAACTTAAGGACTTTCAGAAGGATCTGTCGGCACGATAGCGCAAATTGGGTCTGCCCCGTCCGCATGTAAGAACCTCCCAAGGGAATGAAATTTGCCTGACATCGCACAACTGCCTTTCAAGTTATTCTATCGCGCGTTATTTCTGTCTATTAAAGTATGGAAGGTTAATCTCTATCATTTAAAAGCGGAAAAATAATTAATAACATATAATATAATTATACAGCAATTTTTTTATGTTAATTTATATTATAGACTATTTTATATTATAGATATATTAATTACAGACATAATTAAATTGATTTAACATAAAATAACAAAAAGTATCATGTAAGACAAAATTTGTGAATTTTACGCTAATGTAAATTGAATATTTGTAAGAAAATTAATATATAACAAGCGCAAAAACAGAATTATATAATAGAACGTTAGTACCAACTTAAGCACGAAGTTTGACGACGGAGCGAAAGCTAAAGACTCTCGGAAGGATCTGTCAGGCTGCTCGCGCGATAATGGAGCAGCGAAATTTCCTTTATACATCGCGCAGCTACCTTTCAGTAAATAATTCCACCGAGTCGACTGTCAGAGACGGATGCAAAGCGGATAATGATACTCGAAACCTAATATCATTGATATCATGACATTTTACATTGCGAATGCTTCGTGGATCTTCAATCTTAGTTTGCGATGCGATACACCGCAAATATTCTATATCCAGTTTCGCACAATAAACGGGAGGAAGATCGGGTGTTCCCGGTACTCCCTCATATATTGTGCAACGGCGGATGTTGAACATTACAAATAATACAAATGCCTGACATATCGGAACTGTTTCTAAACTAATCCTGTAATACATTTTGGAATTTAACATAATATCCCGAGCGTTCCGTACTTCTTTTAATGGCTCACATGACTTTCGAGATATTACGAGATTTATTTGAATTCCGAGTTTATTTCTATATATATCACAAACTACGTCGAATTAAAATTTGTGGAAATGGAAAATTCAAATAATTCACTTACTTTCCTTTTTATTACGCTTAACAATATTGCAGACATTAACGACAGGAAATAATCCTCCGAAAATACACGAGAAGTTATTGCATGACAAATGCTTTTCATGATGTCGGACCCCGGTGGCCGCTATTTAAATGTACGCTTGAAAAACTGCGCCTTTCCTGGTGTCGACGAGAATAATAAAAATGGTGCCATGCGCGGAGGGCGATGCGACGCGTGGAAACGCGCCAAAGTTTGTTCGATTCAATGGCAACCCCCTACGTTTATAACCCTCGAGGACGGTAGAAGCGTCGGATAAAACGTAAATAACGAAATTAAGCGGTAAAATGTTGGGAGCATTCGATGAAATTATTTAAAATTTCCATTGAAATTCTGATTCATATGACGTAGCAACTAATTGCCAGAATCAGAGTTTTACATGATAAAAATCTTTGCATTAAATTCATTTCCGCACTTTCTGTTTGCATTCATATTTGCAGCTTTGCATGCACAATCCATCATTTTATTTGTAAATAAAAATATAATAACATAATATACAAATAAATAAATATATTTTAACAATAACGTATAAAAATAATTTATAATTTATATAGTAATAATATATAAATGCAATTGACTATCTTTATTTATTACATAAAAACAATGCAGAGCCAAATTTTCATTTTATCGCGTTTAATTAATGATAAAACAAACTATATAGCTAAGCAAGCCGAATATATACTTTACGCAGATTTCATCGAGATAAGGTCGGACGGCAAAATGCCAAAAATGCGATTTACTTGAGTTAAGAGGATTACTCGTTAAATATCTCCGTCTTGTAAAGTAATGCTCCATCGATCCGCGTCAGCTCGCGTTACATCTCCGGCTACGAAAATGCCCAGCCCGACGATGACCCTTCAGCTAGACGCGTCGGAAAATTCTCGTACCTAATGCGCTTTTAATTTTCGGTTGAATTTACTACTGCATTTTTGCGCGAGTGCGGTATTTACAGGCGCGTACTTCGTAATCAGCTGTTTCGGGCGCGGAATCCTCTCTCCAATGTAAGCGGTGTACCGTTTTAAAAACGAAAGCACTTTTTAAGCTAAATAACGACGACAACGACGAGCAATCGGCTATTTAAGCGAAAAATCGTAGTTTTATTTGTGTTTAAAGGTATTATATAGAATGTATCGCGATAGTGACTTCGTAATCCAGGATATGCATAAACCGAACCGTATCTTAAACTTTAAACAAAATTACCAGGCGTTCTGTATAGAACTATTCTGTGTCAGGCCGAATTTCAGCTCTGCAGAACACAAAATTGTTCTGCCTTTGGAATCCATTAAATAGAGTGAGATTTTATCAGTCTCTTCTAAATATTCTTGTTTTTTGTTTTATAGGTAAATATACGTAACATCTATATGTATATTGGTTATTTTACTTACTATTAAAAAAAGTTATACAGTTTAAAACAAAGAAAGATATATTTGTAAAGCACTAATTATTCTATTCGCCCTTATTTTTGCTTATTTATTCCGATTAGACTTTCACGTTTCGAGTAGAATTTGGTAGTTTAAAATGTGGGAAAATTAAAAATAGAATAGACGGCAGATGAATACAAATACTTATCGAAGCTTTTTTAAACAGAAGGATATCGTACTATCAATGATAGCAACGCGTATATCTATCCAGACTCACGCGATTTAATCGCTGTAAAACAACGTGCACGACGATCTCGTACCTGGTGTTAAGCCCCGCGTGCGTCCGGTAACGATCGCCGATGTGGCGAAAAATACTATCCTCGGCTGCTGATCCCCTAAATCTCCAAAGTCGTAGCACACACGCGGCCGGCTCCGGAGAACAATACCGGAGCGAAGCAAAGAGGGAAGCGTCGCACGCGCGCGAGCGCCGCGAACGCGATTTCGTTCGCGTGAATGATCGGCAAAAAGCAAAGACAGAGAGATAGAGAGAGAGAGAGAAAAAAAGAAAAGAGAAGAAGGAGAGGAAGGAAAGGGGAGAGTCAACAGCGAACAGCCGAGGCCGAAGGAACTTGGAGCGAGCTCTCTCTCGTCGCGAGGGAGTCGCGGCACGATACTGACGAGTCGTCCGTGGGGCGCACGGACCTCATGCCGCCAGGATCTCCATCCCCACCGATCCGGCGCGGAGCGGCGCCGATATTCAGGGCCGGTTGATCAACGGTGGATTGTCGCGATCTCGGGACGATCCGCCGATCGCCTCCCACGTAAGGGCTGATTAGCTGACCGCGTATTCCGCTACGCACGTGGGTTGACGCGTGACCGTAAGCTGTCGGATCGTCACGAACGGAACGTTACACTGAGAGAAAAATGTATGATATTTGAAACTATAATGATGATAGTAAATGATTATTAGTTAGAAATATTATTTTTATAGTAAGCATTACCATTTATGTTGGAGACAATTACGATAAAGGCATAGTATAAGTGACCTATGTAAAATTTTTACCAATAATTATAATCATTTGAAATAAGAATATAGTAAGATAGAATGTATGGAATGGTAAGAGAAATTAACCATTTTATATAGTCAATACAGTTGGAATATTTAGCAAATATTAGTAAGGTAACTATATTCTCATAGCATGCTTTACTATACATATGGTAATAATAACAATAATTTATGTCATGGTGATAATACAAGGGGTTATTCACTTAGCGAATCACTGGTACACCTTGTTTAATTAATCATTGAAATTGACTCGGAAATCGCTTGGAATCAGTTGAAATCACTTCTGAAATCATTTGAATTCAGTTGGTCATATGAAATCACATGAAATCGGATGAAATCAGTTGAAATCACTTGAAAAATCACTTGAAATCAGTCGAAGTCACTTGAGAAATCACTTGAAATCATTTGAAGTCACTTGTAAAATTACTGTGAAATCACTTATTCATGTTTTTGAGGTTTGGACAAGGGATTATTCACTTAGCGAATCACTGGTACACCTTGTGTTTGAAATCATTGAAAATAACTCGGAAATCGTTTGGAATCAGTTGAAATTACTTGTGAAATTATTTGAATTCAGTTGGTTGTATGAAATCACATGAAATTGGATGAAATCAGTTGAAATCAGTTGAAATCAGTTGAGAAATCAGTTGAAATCTTTAATCATTTGTAATCTGTGGTACACCCAAAAGACAAGTGAATAACCCCTTGTTGAAATCATTTGAATTCAGTTAGTCATATAAAATCACATGAAATCGGATGAAATCAGTTGAAATCAGTTGAGAAATCACTTAAAATCAGTAATCATTTGTAATCTGTGGTACACCCAAAAGACAAGTGAATAACCCCTTGTGAAAATAACTATAAATCTAGGTTCACTCTGCTATATTTTGCATGTTTAAATGAAATAAAAATATAAAAATATGTTTGAGGCCAAAACTTACTATAAAATATAGTGAAATTATTGTTATTCCAACCATTTTTTCTCTTCGTGTATATCAAAAAAATTTCAGTTTCACAAAACGCTCCTAAGTTTTCTGACGCTTCGAGTGTAACTACGATTCTTTGATCTTTGCGGCCAATGTCCGAAAGTATCCGATAATTACATGTCACATTAAAACGACAAGGTTCTTTTACAAAAGTACGTTTCAGGTTTTTTTTGCGAAATGATCTCGTTATTACGTCATACTTCCCGTTCTTAGATTTTCTTTGTGCCTTTCGACCGATTAGACAGTTGATGTGAACGAACACAAGCAACGCAAGCCTAAATGGATGAACTAAGATTGAGAGAATTAAAAGTTGCGTGATTGTGGCGAAAAAACTAGACAATCTTTACGACTAATCTAGTAGAGAAAGCTGTTTGCCCGAAAAAAAGCAGGCTTTATTAGTTACGTCATTTTTCAATAAGATAAGATAACTGACTTCACATTAATGCAAATAGAATTAATCAGATATCCTGTGTTAATTATACGAGATGTACGGACAGCTTAAGTGACTGTATAATTATTTAAGCAATAGTAATTGCAAGGAATAGAAGCGAATAGATGCAAATTCAATGAAGGGGTATTGATTATACGGATGTGTCTATATCAAGTGTATATTAGCGTCATTACAGTCATCGCGATTTTTTCTAGTAACAAATTAGAAGTTAATCTTAGAACATCAAGGAAATTAATTGACTCAATTGGCAATATCCCTAATATGATCTAGACAATTATTTTTAATATATCCCATCGATTGCATAAAAGAAAAATTATAATTATAATTATGTCAAAAACATAAAATGTTCGTTTTACGTTAAACTTGTAATATCGAATGTTTCGAGTAATATCAATACTTTATGATTGAAGCAGTTATCAAGATCCTCGTAATATCGACGTTTAAAAGTTAAATTGACTATCAAAATATCCTCAATCATAGATAAACATTAATTTACCAGAGCAATAACGCTGAACCCGCACGGTCACGTACGCATTGCACCATGAAATCCATTTTCATTTTATGAATCGTGTTCGTTTGAAATTACTCATCTCGTTTCTAAAACTACCCTCCGGCTTTTGCAAATTTAGCGCGCGCAATGAAGATAACGCCAAATATTTAAACATGAGGTAAACGTTTATTCACCGATAGAACACTGTCGTAATAGTTGTTCTTAGTTATATTCATCCTTACGATACTACGTTCCTGCGGCTACATCTAGCCGTGATGTTCCATTCAGGACGCGCGTTCTATTGCTATGAACTTTCGATGTCACGACTCTCTGATCCTTATCTGAGTCTTCTCCAGGATTGTACTGTTTATTACGTATCGTCATTATTACGTATATAGGAAGGTTCAAATTCAATTTGCAAACTTCTAATAGTGTTATTGACTGTAGTAATAGAAATGATGATTACGTAGTTTATAAGTAAAAATATTAGAAAACGTAAATTGAATATTATAAAATTTAGAAGATTTAATGTTTTTTATAAAACTTCAAATAAGAGATACAAAATGTGAAATAACAAGTACCTGATATTTGTAATATCAAACAGAAAAATAAAGAAAGAAATGCCTGGGGTGAGGAGAGGAAGCGAAAAACAAAAGGAATCCTATTCTTTTCAATCTTCATCTTTCTCTTCGCAATCGAAAGGCTAGTCTTACCAATTTGATCTTTACCGCTTTCTCTTTTTCTTATTATTAGTCACAGACATATTCTTTTCTTATTATTAATCACAGATATATCCAACTTCTTTACTTCGCTAAGAATGTTTTATCGTCGACTGCAGACATTATAATGCGTTAAATAAAATAAAATAAAGTCCTCATCAGAGAGAGCATGGAAAAGTCGCGTGAAATTTCATCACCTCTAAATTCATCAAATACAACGCTCCGAAAGATTGATGCAAATCTTACGAAACAGTTGATATACGATCTCGAGCACACCGGGCACTTTCTCCCGGCCCAGCAAGTAATGTAGGCCGATATAAAAAGACTAGTGTTCGTTTCAATGTCAAGGCGTGGATAGCTTTACCATGAATGTATTGAGAATCGCACTCAATTGAAAAGTCGATTAAAATTAAAAGTGATAATCGTGTTCCTGCTATTTTCCCTTACCTTTCTCTTTTTCGCTACTCTAATTTTGATTTGTCATTTCGCGTCCGAGATTAAATATTAAAAATCTCGAGATTGTAAAAGAAAAGATGGTAAATCGGATCTTTTTTCGCCGGGAAAAGATCGTCTTCAGATACACCAAAGGATAATAGCGGAAGCGCAGCGAAGTCCCGAGGCGATACGATGTATCATACGGCTAGACGCTCTGCAGAACGTTTTACGAATCGCTGTGAGGGTCACGACGTGTGCCATACCGTGGCCAGAATCGTAAAAGTAACTACAGCCGCACGGAGCGCAACTTTCGATCGTTTCTCGTGATGCGACGTACCGATAGCACCGTAGTAAGCACTACCTAGTGAATGACACGATCTCCCACGCCTCTCTATTCGTCTTCTTGGCTGTGCGCGAGGCGGAGAGGAAGTCTCCTCTCGCAGCGAAGAGAGAGGTAACTTGCGGGCGCATCCTTTTACTGATGAACGCGTCGCGCCAGTAAACTCACTTTCATCTGTGATATTAGCCGAGCCAAGGCGAGCGAAGGCGCAAGACGATGCGCCTTTCGATTCGCGCGGGACACGATCGAGGCCTGCGAGCATCCATAAACGTCCTCGCACGGACGATTAACCCGTGAGGGTGTCTGACACCGATGTGCGAGTCTCGGTACGAAAGAAATAGAATGCTATCTTCCAAGCGCTAAGTAAAACGTTATTGAGACTCTCTGTACGACGATAATCCAAGATCAAATAAAGTTCTGCAATCTAAAATAAAAACAGACTTTTTTGCGGGAGATCTAAAAATAAATAATTACAAGAGTTTCTTTCTTTTTCGCAAGAAATTTTTCATTTTACGTATCTTTCTTCGTAATGTGTGTTACACGGAGAACTGTGTTAATTTACGAAATTGAAAAGAGAGATATGTTAGCTGATTGAACAACGTAAAGCTCTGCATTGTGAGCTGAATTCATTTGAAATTACTATTCGGCAGTTTAAGTGATTTATATGACACGATTCAATATCCTGCGTTTAATGGTATTAAAGATACGCTTTTTCCTATTTTAACGAGCTGTTTAACATGATTACGATCTGCGAACGTGACAGTGACGAGGATATGAAAACCAGTGTTTGCTTTAATCCCGTATTGTCCTCTTTCCCTATAGTATATTGTACACTACATGCAAACGAAATGACACTGCTGCTGCACACCATTGTCTCCCAATGCACTTCTTCGTGTCAGTAATAACAGCAGCACGTGTTAAAAAAAGGGAGAAAATACACCCCTCGCGAAAAAGTCAAATTACAGTGGAGGTACCGGCGCAGCTCACGGCGAGTACTTTTCTTGAATAACGTATGCGGACGTGGTTACACTGCGACGTAACGACAAAACTAGGCGGTACTTAAGAGGCGTAGAAGTATGAAAAAGAATATTTTTGAACGTGCATTTTCGGACCCCAGGGAAACTAGAAAAAGCATAAAACTTTTGAATTGGAAGCCGAATTAGTGGGTATGTTATTTCTTTTGGCGATATTACTTTCTCAACATTATCGTTTCGATATGAAGCGCGGTGGAATCAAAATGAATCCCCTAAGACCGACGTAACTGCTATATATTTGATAACTAAACCAAAAAAAGATTTTTCAATTGGATTAAAATTTTTTTTTACTAACTAATATAAAACTGGCGATGCAGAGAGAGAGAGAGAGAGAGAGAGAGAGAGAGTTTGATATTGACATTATATTTTATATCAGTATATATTTTAATTTAATAATTATCTAAATATATGCGAGAGCATTTTGTTAAATATTCGTACCGATAATTAAAAAGATGTAATTATTTTAAATATTATTTTTATATTATTCACATTTCAATCGCTATATATTTAATAAAATTGCCATTATATAAATTTAAAATTTTAATATAAAATCAATAATAAGGCGCGTTTGTGTGCTATCGATATTATTAAAAATGTAATGCTATTATTGATATTAATGCTATTCATGCTATCGGCACTGATAATTATTAAATACCCTGTTGATTTTATAAAAAAATTTATAATGCAATGCGTTGCGTTGTATTAACTTGCCCTAACATTCAATTCCATTTTGGAAAGTTAGCGGCGTGTCTCAACTTCGCGACTATAGAATCAAGAATTATTCATCGCGCGCTATAAATTACAGCCGACAGTTTGTTGACGTCGCGTCAGCCAGCCTGAGGACTTACTTTCTTCCCTGTCATGATGCAAACTAATTGTTCGGTCGTTGTCCTCCCGCTTCTTCGCATTTTCGTTACACTTAGGTATTTCAATAAGCAATTTGCTAATTTGTTTAATTAATCGTAGAAAGAAACATTAATATCGTATGATCAAGTGTTGTGCTACTGACGAGATCGTGTTTAAATTTCTTCCATATCTATTCAAAGAGAAACGTTAACAATGGAACAAAATTAAAAATTATACGAGATACCTCGAAAAATTCGAAATCAATATTTATTTGAATGATGAAAATTTTGATGAAATGCCTTATCTTTGTCACATTAAGCATGAAATGGAAAAATAAGTTAAAAATTTTCCGGAGAAAAGATTTGAAACTGATGGATATTTAACTTTTGATATACTCTGTATGTGTACAGTGCATAAAACAAATGATAAAAAAATTTTATCTTTAATATTTTAAACCTATTTGTCGTGGAAAAATACTGAGATTAGGAGTTACTTGATATATACGTCAAATCATTCGCGTTCAGAGTATCGGTAATTTATTTATAAAAATATTATAAAGAGACGAAACGCAATTCGATAGGATCTGTAAAAAAGATTTTAAGAGCATCCTAGTATCTAAGAAAGCAATCAACGAGCAACGAGAATCTCGGGGTTGTTGCGACTAAAACTTGTTGATTAGTTTCTTAAACACTATACGCAGCAGCGGTATTTCATTCCGTTTTACGATGCGTAAAAAGTATTTTCACGGTTGTATGAGAATGTATACTACTTCGTAACGATGTCAGATGTGGGAAACAAATCAGCAAACTGTAATTTCGCAGATCCAATAGTACACTATAGCGAAACGTGAAATTATTATCTCAACTCAAGCTATTATTCTCCGTCAGAGTGAAGGCTCCGAACTAATCATATTGAATCTATAATGCCAGTAGCGAGAAATCATATGTAATTTCTTCTTGCATGAAATATAGTTGTAAAACGTCTTCTTTGCACCGTTTGCATCTCTTTGTTTTGTAACTGAATAATTAACCGCAAAAAATTTAACCACAACGGTCAAAAAATTCAACCCCACAAGGCATATTCGAAATAAATTATATAGACATTTATTAATATGAAAGGAAAATTTGCGGCGCGTTTTACAAGTCAATCTGTAGAAAGCGGGAGTGATGGCATGCGAAAAAACACTCATTTATTTCGACGCGCATTGCAAACGAAAATTACCTATAATTTCTCATTTGTGATGTCGTAAAATCCAATGACTACAATGACACGGCCTTAAGTAGAGATTAAGTATCGTATAATAGCTTGGCTACGTGCGTTAAAACGTATTTTATCGGACACGTTGTACATATTGGCAAAACAGCCACCGAGAAACGCTCGGGTAGCTTTAAAAGGCTTTTAAATATTCCTATCGACGTGAGAAGCAGCTCCGAAAAATACACGGAAAACCTATCGTCGCAAACACTTTGACGGTGCATCGATGAAGCGTTACGGTTGAATATTCAATTTTTCATTTACAGTATACCGCCGGCTGGCATGGTATTCGCACACGTTTCAGGAAGTGTAAGCATAAAGAAAAAATTAAAAATTGAAGGATCAAAAGCTTTTCGAGTGTTCGAGTATAGCAGTGAAACCTTTGTGACAATAATAAACATGGATTGCGATAAAAATAAGATGTGATAATTATTCTGCATGAATGCTCCTTCCAGCGTGATTTTATTATATAAATTTCTTTCGTTTGAGAATAAAATTATATTGTTTTATTATAATTTTTTACTTCAAGTATTTCTTGCAACTGTACAAATACAGATTTGTCTTATCACAATTCTATATTATCTTTTAAATGATAACAAAATTTATATATATATATATATATATAAAGCTTTCTCTATAAAAAAACTTTATACTTCTTTCTCAAACCTAGTTCCCCCTATTAACAAATATAATGATATAAAAATCGCAAAAGAATTCATAGATAACTTTATTATGTGTTTATATAAACAATAAACATATTTTATCCGTCTTTGACGTATTAGGATTGACGTTTCAACACAGTAAACTCGAGAATTATTTGTATAATCTTCTAAAGTTACTTTTGTAAAAATAAATTGATTTTCTAACAACCTCGCGGTAAGAGTTAAGACGATAATGGCATAAGGCGATATTATTATATGCATTTGCGTCGAAGCGTCCCGCTTTCCTAATACAAGGAACAATCAGACGGGGGTCTAATAAGAGAATAATGATCTCCGCGTGAAACTTATTACGACTTGTTAGCCAATCTCAAATCCTCGGAGGCGAAATGTCACCGATGGATGGAAGGACATCCATTATGCCCGAGAGGATTCTCGGAGGACAGCACGGGATTGGATAACATCGTTGAAAGAGGGAAAAAAAAGCGTATTACTTACTAACGTTCCTCGAGTCACGGAAAAGAGGACGCCCTTTCGTGATATTACCGACAAGAGCCAGTGCGACCGATCGCTAACGAAAGTTCATCGCCGTCACATCGATCTTACGGCGATCCGTTGAAAGGGAATTGAGGATCTTGATCGAGCAAACGGAGACGGAAACAACGGACCCTACCAGATGCATACGATGATTGTCGGTCAGCGAAGTTCGAAGCGTGTTCTTTTTCTTTAATTCGTCGTGCACGACCTGAACCAATCGACACGAATGTACTGATGTGGATAGAAAGGTTGAAACATTTTCTTTCAAAGAGTTCCAATTTGACTGAGGATGCCCAAAAATCGTGAGATCGTCCTTGCGATTATTGCGCGTTCCGAAATTCATTGAAAGAACAAGTGTTGCAATCTTTTTGTCCATAATAGTTTACTTTCAGATAATCTACGAGTGCGAATTAGTTAAAAAATGTTTAGTTTCAAAACAAAGGAAATTACGATCTCTTGGGAATATCCTCTCCAACTTCACACACTATTCGTGCGCGTTTAATATCTTTAAAAACATGCGAAAGTTTTTTTTATTTTATGTATTCTAATGAGGCGAATTATTCTCTATTAATATATTAATGGGATTATATATAAGTAGAGTTATAATACTCATGTAATACTCATGGTGCTTCGGATATACGAATAGCTTAGATTTCGTTAAAAAAATTAATGTGCATTTATATATATATGTAGATTACACAATAAATTTAAATAGTATTACCCCATGATTATTTCGTTGTCGCCCGATGTCTCTCTCCCAGGCCTCGTCCTCTTCTTCTCTTGTTCTTTCGTGTCATTTACACAATACTCACTCGCGAAAACGCGGTTAATTATGATCGTGCGCGCACTAATCACCACAAGACAATGATCGCGCGGCACTTTAAACGACACTTGCAACGTTAATCGCACGCGATTATTTTTTGATTATAAGACGTGCATTTGATTATATATTGTGACAGGGAATAACACATAGAAAAGTATGATCACACAAAGTGTGACGCTCTTTTACCGCTACTCCCTAAGAGCCTGGAAGAACCCAATTATACTCCCCGGATTAGGAGATGTACCAAGTAACTCGGGTATTTCAGAATTGCCAATCCCATACTTACAGATGTGAGCCCCTAAAGATTTCGCGTTAATATCATGCGATACAATTAATAAAGTTGAATAGGTGGTTAATTAAAGCGCAATAAAACCGCCGCGAAATATACAATTGAAATTTGGTATTGCACGCTGAATGTATCTCGAACGCATAAATCCCAAAAGCACATAAATTTATGCGAAATATCATTAATGAGTAATCAATATGTCACGGCTTTCCGTTACATGAATCAAGTCGGCGATTTGTATATTACTCTGCATTCTCCATCCGAAAATGCACAAATTACGTTTAAACGGGCGCAAAGTTTAAAGAGCGATATGAGAGATATTTGAACCTGAGCATTATAGAAAAATTATTATCGCTAAAAGTATCATACTATCATTTTTACTCGTTATCGCTTCAATTTCAATGTAAAATAAATAAAGCGTGAATGAATAATGCAAAATATCAGCTTCGAAATTGTCGTTGTATACACTTGTGAATTTTAAAACGTCCGTATTTATCAATTGCACGAATCGATAATCGTTAATTGTCTAAAAAATAATTGTGTTTTGAAAAATAACAACGACTATGTATGCAGCGGCTCACGCCGCTCGAGTTACTCCACACGAATGATAGCATGGCAACCTTGTGTAAATATAGCACGTTGTACATTGTAAACAAATAAATTCCGAGGACCGTAGACTAGTGAATTTTTCGTCACTACAAAATATTTAATGTTTTCCAAATAAAATTCTCGCCAAATATTTTTGCATTCCTTTGCATTTTAAATTAACTTCAATTTCATAGACTACCATATCGCATAGCAAAATCAATCTTATTCGAAAAAATATATGTCTATAGATATATGATATAATTGTCATAGATCCGTTCTCAATAAAAAAATTACTTTCTCACTCACCGACCGATGCGCAACAGCGGAGTTATCTGCAATGTCGACTACGATGATTCTGTAACACACAAATGTAACGTTTATATTAAAGTAGCGCTTTAATTATCAATATTTCAAAAACTAGTTATTATATGTATTGAATTTTGTATTTGTTTTCAATATTCAAATATTATGAAAATAATTGTAGAATTTAGAAAAAACCTACCTAACCTTCATAAAAATCTTTATAAATTTCGTATAAATTTCGCATAAATGAAATTTCATAAAAGTCTTTCTGTCTAATTAATATTTTTAAATCATCGAAATAAAACAATTTGAATAAACAGGAAAAAATGATTAATTTTGCACAAATAAGAAATAATACTCACCGCAAGGTTGCTCCGCCGGCACCCGATGTCTCTCCTAGACTTCCTCCTCCTCTCACAATCAGACTATTCAGATCTATTCTTTGTTTTGTGAGCTTCGTAGGACTCCCTTAACGCGAAAATAAGACCCTCCTGGGACTTTGTTTTCTGAATCATTTAAATAAACGATTTAACTAAAAGAAATAAAGAATATAATATAATATTATATATATATATATATGTGTATATATATATATACATATATGTATGTATGTATATGTATATAATGTTTAATTGTAAAAGAAGTGTTCATAAGCAGAAAGAAACTTCATTTCGTTACGCATATCATAATATTCAAAATTCAATACACCACGACGTTTGATGAAAAATGATATAAAATTCGAAAATAATAATTAACAAAACATAATATTAATCTATTAATATAAATACTTTATGTTCTCGCAATATATCCATTTTATTTTCTATATTTTGATATAAACATCTTGTTATTATATTATCAATATTACAAAAATTTGTCAATGTTACCAAAATCTTTCCAATATAATACATTATTTTTATATAATTTTTATACTAAGTATTTTAATATAACTAGCACAATAAAGTATTAATTGGCCATAATAATAATAGTTGGATGACAAATAATTATTATTAGCATCTTCTTAAATAACAACGTTACTTCTGATAAAGAAAAAGAAATATTTGATGTCTTCTTCACATTTCTAATATAGAATTTTTTAGGCGTTTTCTTCTATTTCTACTGGCAGTTCTCGTTATATATTTTATATTTCATTGTTTTATTCCTTATTTCATTGTACATGTATGTAGGTGTCATAATAAGAATGTATGTATTTAATAATATTTAATAATATAAAACTAAAAACTTTTTTTGTATGTGTTAAACATAGACATCTGCGGAACACGAAATGCAGAAAATCAAGTATACACATGTACATACAATTGGAGTTTCCTCCACCTGTGTGAAGTTAGCCCACCAATGTCGAAAAATCAAAAATTTTCTTTTTGCAAATGTTTACCCATCGTTTGCCCCGTCGGAATTTTTGTTTGCCACCCTTCAGTTCAAAAGTTATAAGCAATGTGTGCGTGTGCGTGTGCGCACGTTTAATACTGTGTATTACCTCCTCTCTGATTAATTACCGCTTGTAAACGCTCTCACATGTGTATGGTGCTTTGGATTAAGTTTTGCGGAATTTCATCCCAAATCTGCTGTTACACGTACGCACGCACGCATGCACGCACGCACGCACACACACACGATGTGCAAAATTCGACCGGCAACCTCCACGTGGTGCACATTGAGTAACGTTAATATCGACGGTAAACGTCATTAAAAAAAAAAATGTTTTTCACACACAAAATCGTGTAACTCGGTCAAAAAAAATCGTAGGAGAATTTTTAAAAAAGCATTTTGTAGGTAAAATATTGTAATTTGTGGAATTTAAGTCGAATTTTTCGATAAAAATTTTTTTATCGAGCTGTAGAGTGTCACAAATATACGTAATTTTAAGGAACAAAACAATGTGTTCCTTTTTAAAACACAGAAGAAGGAAGATAAAAAAAATTTTTTAAATCACCGAAAGCGCATTAAAGGTAAAACTTCAAGCTTTAAAATGCTTTTTTATACTTTTATCTACGATAATTTTTCGCCGAGTATCGACATAATATATATTTCTAAAAAGTGCAGGTTTAGCTTCACACAAAATCGCATAACTCGGTCAAAAAAATTCGTAGGAAAATTTTAAAATAAACGTTTTGTAGGTAAAATTTTGTAGTTTATGGAACTTGAGTCAAATTTTTGGAGAGAAATTTTTTCATCGAGCTGCAGAGTGTCATACAAATATGCGTAATTTTAAAGAAGAAAACAATGTGTTTTTTTTAAGCACAGAACAAGGAAGATAAACAAATTTCAAAAAATGACTGATAGCTCGTTAAAAAGTTGAAACTTCAAGCTTTAAAATGCTTTTTTAAACTTTTATCTACGATAATTTTTCGCCGAGTCTCAGCGGTGTGAAAATATTTTTAGGGTATGAAAAGTATTCCCTATTTCTTTTTTAGTAGTGTATATAAAGTAGAAAATGAGAAAGTATTTCTATTTCTTTCATATAGCCATCATAAAAGCTTCCTAATATTCTTAAACAATTTATTATTATTATTGATAATATATACATGTATAATTTTCTACTTTATGTATTTTATCATTTAATATTTAACACTCTGTTTTAATATATAAAACATTTCATTTATCAATTTAAACTAGTGTTAGAGAAAATATAATTATTGAATAATGTATAACAATTTTTATAAGCAAATATTTATAAATGTGTTTATATTTGATAAATACATTTACAGACATCTGTTCTCAAAATCAAAATCATCATTCGTATACACGCTATAAAATATATACTAATACGTATTTACACATATATATACACAGAATAATTTATATTCGCAATTAGTATATATTTTATAGCGTGTATACGAATGACGATTTTGATTTTGAGAACAGATGTCTGTAAATGTATTAATCATATTAATATGTATTAATTAATACATATTAATTTGATAAATAGATATTAATATGTATTTCTATTATAATAGAACAATAGGCAAACTTTTGTAAAAAAAAATTTTTATTTTTCGACATTGAGGGGCCAGTGTGAAGTAGGCCCCCCAAAATTAAATTGTTTATAACTTTTGAACTAGAGGGGGGCAAACAAAAGTTCCAACCGGGCATTCGTGAACAAACGATGGGCAAATGTTCTGTAAAAAGAAAATTTTTGACTTTTCGCATTGGGGGACCAGTGTGAAGTTGCCCCTCAGCCCCAAATTGAATTGCTTATAACTTTTGAACTAGAGGGGGACAAACAAAAATTCCAACGGGGCATTCGTGAGCAAACGATAGGCAAACGTTCTGTAAAAAGAAAATTTTTGACTTTTCGACATTGGGGGGCTAACTTCACATAGATGTTTCCTCCGGTTTTTAAAAGGAATATCCGGCAGCAAGCTTAATTAATGGTACGTACATTATATACGTAGATGTAACTATTTTCTTTTTCAAGATTGATTTCCGGCAGAATACTCGTCTGAAAGTAACAAAACCGTGATCGCTACGTCAATTTTTCGTAAAGGTACATTATTCTGAAAATCCGTTACGCGCGCACCATACCTGAAAGAACACCGCGCGTATTTTTGCACGAAATTTGACAGCTTCGTTACTAAAAAACGGTTGCAAAAATACGTGTGGGACAAGTGTTTTGAAACATGATACGCCACTATCGAAGCATGAGCGCGCGCTGACCAACTCCGTTGCTAGATCGTGATCGCGGTCGATATAATCGTCAATATCATCGCGCAAAAAAATCGCAGCGGGATGATTTTGGACTCGTTTAAAAGTTGAAGATCACTTATCTCGGACGACTAGTTTGCGAAATATTACCGATTAATTATGAAAATGAAATTGATTTTCTATGGCTAGTTAAGTCGTATTACAATTTATTACATGTTAATTATTTACTGGAGATTTAGAAAAATTAAAGTTTCTGGAAATTAATTTTGTTCCGAAATTGATCTTTACTATTTAAAGTAGAAATTACGTATATGTCATTTTTCTGTCTCGTTCGCAAATCACGGCTGTATGATTAAGATATTACTTGATGTCGCGAAATGGTACATTTGCATAAATGTAGATATAATTTAACTTTGTAAAAAGAACCGCAAAAACATTATCTCGGATACACGAAATATAAAAACGGTATTACTTGTCATAAAAATAATCGCATTAGCATGTCTAAGAAAAATGTCGATTAAAAATTGCGAATCACACCGCGATATGTGCTACCGGTTATATTTCTAACTTATTTAAAATTAAATATTAAAACATATAAAAAATATTAAATACACGATGATGATGGTTTTTAATTAAAAACTCATACATCATACTCGATATGGATAATTTACACGGCCACGTTATAAACAATTATTTTTTATATCTTTAATATATCTCTTTCAGCAGTTTTTAATATTTCTGTTAATGATTTTTCTTTATATTTTATAAATTAACGTTTTAATCTCACCACACTGTAAGTGAAATATACACATATGTACGTCTCATGATAAGAGCGTTGTGCATAAACATTTGCAGAATGTGAAACGCAGAAGATCGCTTTTTGTCGCATGTCGCTACGTTTATTTTTCGTGAAGTTATAGCGTTTTGAAAATCCGGCGCGTGCGTACCATACATGAAAGGCTGTGGTCCGATTTACGCTCACAGCGCTATCAGCACGCTCAAATCTATATAGATACTTAACGTAAACTATAGATTGATAGCGCTGTGAGCGTGAATCGGACCGCAGCCAAAGAAGACCGGGCGTATTTTTTTTTCATGTAATTTCACACCTGCATTAACCCTTTAAGGCCTAGGCATCGATTCTGTTTGAGTAAAATTTACGATCAACGATCACAATAGTGACTTGTTTAGCAGGAACACCATTGTTTTAGGAATTGAGATAGAGAATCTAGCTC
>NJRL01000236.1:42162-116892 GCA_003063815.1 Aphaenogaster rudis
TAGATTATTCTTTTAATAATGTAAATATTTGGTCCAATCATAATACAATTGAATGAACTATTTATGTTTGTGGCAGCCCGTGACGTAGACGTTTAATTGAAGCAACAGCATTTTTTTTTAGTGATAAACAGTCAGTTGCGTCGCATTTCCGGGAGTGCCGTATAAAGTTTTAATAATTAGCATATAATCGCGTTCTTTCCACGTTCTTGGGCGGGAATTGCTGCCTTGGCGAAGGGACCTCATCGCTGTCCCTCGCGTCAGGACGAACGCGTTCGTACCGACGGGGAGTCATCGTGAAGAATTATTTCTCGTCGGTTCCTATGGGATCCATCCGCGATGCCTACTTCGGTGCCTGTTGAAAGTTTGAGAGCCCTTTGCAGGGCTGGAATTAAGCCCTGGTTTTCCCGGCGGTTCCCGAAAGCTCAATGGCGAAAATTAAAGGGTAGGTTGTGCAGTACTCCGAGGGTGTAAAAACCCAACGACGAGGAAGAACAACTGTGTACTTACAATTAGTGACGTTATTTTACCATTTGTAAATAGGTAATTTTATACGAATGATTAATACGTACATAATTAACATACGATGCCTTTCGATTATTTCGTTCCATTCTGCAATTTGTGTATTGTTTTCTAATTTAATATTAACTTTTTACAAATTACAAATTTTTATATGAAAATTAAATGTGCGCACAATTTTTTATTTTCGCTTTTATCGTTTTGAAAGTTAATAGCCTAAATTCTTTTGGAAATGCAGCAAGAATTCTAAAATTCTTTATGAAACAGCCAAAACTTTTGCAAATTGTAATTGCGCATATTTAATATAACATCCGAATTTTTCTAATTAAAGCAGAAAAAGTGTGAATTTACCGCATGCTAATTATAACTAGTATTATTTTTACGAGTATTCACCGAAGAGACTGCTGCAGAAGGAAGATCGAAAAAGAAATTTATGGAAAAGGAATGAAAGGAACCATCACGGAAAAGTAGACAAAGCAGAAGAACACAGATCGAAGGAAAAAATTGTGAGCAAGAGCAAGGAGAAATTTATCGAAGAAAGATAGAGGAAATAAAACGGTGGATATAAAAAGGAAAAACGGAGAAGCAAAAGCAGTACCGAAGAAGGAAAAGCAGCATTAAAGATGAAAATTGCGGTCGAAAAAATACAAAGAATTTGTCGACGAGGGATAGAAAAGAGCGGAAAGAACAATAGAGAAAAGGAGATCAAGAAAAGACGTTGTTGAAAAGGAATCGAGAGGTATCTTTCGGTGAGGGATCGCGTAAGGGAAAGCAAGAAAAACAGTGACTGCACATTGGTACGAAAGACATTTCGTTTCATCGAAGATATTTCTTGCGAGAAATCGGACGTGGCAATAAATAACGATAATTTAAGCGATGTCTACTATTGATTATTAGTTTGTAATTACGAAGTTTATTAAGCTTTACGCAATGCCAGAAACCGTGACCGAAAAAATCGTAAATGAAGCTATCAATTTAATTTTCCGATCGTGGAAGAGAAATATTTCAGCTGGTCGTGCTTTCGCGAGATTTTCGAAGAAGCTATCAGGCAAAATAGATGGGCAAGGCTTTTAGTATAAGCCGATAGGATGAAATGAAAACACATAAATCATGAAATTCGCACTACCAAACGCGGCAAACAAATCAATCGGCGATATATTTCGGCGATACATAATTTCTATAGCCGTGCAATACGAATCATAATTATTATTATCGTTCCACGCGATAATGAATACGGATCGGCAAACGTGGCGAGAGGTAAACTTGCCGGCGAGAATTAAGAACGAAGATTAAACTTGCAGGCGAGAATTAAGAACAAAGATAATAATCGTCCAACACGTCGATGTTTCGTACTTTCTAAAAATGTTCCTATTCCTCTCGGTGTGGGACGACGTAACGTTACGTCGTCGGGGGCCTTAATCCGCCAGCGAGATCGTGGATCCTTATCGATGTCTTTCTATCACGCGGCCCAGGACACCGACGAACGTCGTCGAACAATGGTAAGGCAGGGAGCCACGTAACGCCGAGAGGCGCGAGAGAACGCGTCCTTCCGGCATTTTAATATTCCTCGCGGTGTTACACGCGTGTTTCCGCGTGCCTGTGCGGGGAACAATGCAACACTCCGCGGCGGTACGGTGGGACAAGATGAGAAGAGTGTGGCAATTAAGCGACACGCGCTCCCACGCCCTGGGACATTGGCCCAAGCTGCACAAGCTGCGAAACTGACACCTTAACTTATCGAATGCATCCGTCCTAGTCAAACGCCACAACTTTGCGTCGCCCCTCCATTAATTCTACTACGAAATCGTAGATGCGCGCGATGTCGAGTGATTTAACCTTCGATATTACCGCCGCTTTCTCCATTGATCTTTCCACCTTTCTGTTATATGCAGCACGTAATTACACACACTAAATTCAATTGGAAATATATTTTTAAACCCCTCGCTCACCTTTTCCATTGATTTTAATAGTAATGATTGCACGGATGTATTAATCATGCAGGATACGCGGGTGATCAACGCTGATGTTATTATTACAGCTGATATAAATATATATTAGTATAATCTGCGTACAAATAAAAACAATTTTGATAAAGATGATATCGTCTGACCGCGATTCCATTATGACCTTTTAAGCGGATTACTGGAATGAGTATTATTAAATTGCGCTTCACTCGCGTAATATAAAATAATGAGGCTAATAAACATCAAGGATTACCTCACTCCGAGATGTCCGTAACGCGGTCTCGTCGGTAACAATAATCACAGTAGAATATCGCTTTGAAATAATGGAATAATACCGCAGCGACGAAATAGATGGGCGTCGCGGATAGATTTCGGCACGAGTTCGACGGCGAAATTGTGTTGTGAGAAAGACGCCGTTTGCACAAATCACCGTTTAGAACATCGTTACCCAACGGGTTTGTTAAGAAATGGTTTATGCAACTTGGAGCCAATGTAAATTATACCACTTACCTCTTCATGTCCTGGCGACGCATCAGGATTTTTAAAATAATTTTTATCCCTGCGTAATGTATCTCCACAAACTTTTCAAAACGCATAGTATATTTTGCAAGCAATAATTATAGGAACTGTTTTTAATATACATATTTGAACAATACATTATACAAATTATTTAATACGTTAGAAATATATTTTCTTGAGGTATTTTAGTAAAATAACTTAAATAAACTATCTTTTAAACAATAGTGTTAATTTTTGAACACGTACGTTTACGATGACAAAGTTAATTATGCGTGCTAAGTTTATATTAATTGTTACATTCGGGAATCCATAATAAAGTTGAAAGAAAATATAAAAGGGATCTTCCACGTTCAATAATTTTCTAAAAATAGTTATATTTTTGGGTATCAGATGCATATAATATAAGCTCTCTCTTTACACACCGATGCATTGTCTATGTAACACGAGATTAAATTACAATTTTTTTCTTTTGTATCCGATAAATACCAAAGTTTACTGTTGTTCATTAGACGATAATATTAGATGATTAGACGATAAACATCATGGTTGTTCTGAGCAATCTTAATACTATCCCGTAATAGAAATCGGTTCGGTATCGTCGTCAATAATACCCAAATGAAGCCTCCTGTAATAGTGAAACACGATGCGTTTGACGCGATCGACTTTCTTCTGGCTCATCGCCGAATTCGTGTCGGCCTGGTAAAACGGATTCAACGGACCGAACTCGATCGTTTCAAACTGCCGAGCGTCCTCCTCCTCCGCCAAAATCGGATTTACCAAAAAGCATCCGACGAGCACTCCGTAAAACGCGTAGGTTCGCAACTCCGTCTCCAGCCACTGCATTCCGAGCTCCGCCAGAATCTTCTCGTCCACGTGCGATCGACGGAGCTCATTGAGAAACTCGTTGTGATAGATTTTGATGAGGCTCTCGAAACTCCTCTCGATCAACGACGAATGCACGCTGCTATATATGAAATAAAGGATATCCGTGGACACCGAGGTATACCTGATTATTTGATAATCCACCAACTTTAGATCGATTATTTTGCCGTCATTGTCATACAAGAAGAGCAAATTATTGGCCCACGGGTCGCCGTGGCAGATCGTATCGTATTTTTGCTTCGGTGCGATAAACAGTCGACGCATTGCATCGTAAGTTTTGTCGAGGTAGGTGACAATGTGATCTTTAACGTTCTGCAACTCCCGCGTTCGTGGCTCTAACATATCTAAATATTGTACGATTGACTTTACACACATTTCGGTACACGACCTCATTATCGACGTTTCGGAATTGTCTATGTAGATTATTTCTTCCAGATGTATGTTCAACTTGTCAAACTGCTGCGGATTATTGATCTTTAGAGCTAAAGCCGACGCGTGTAACTTGGCAAGTTTCTGCAAAGAATATAAAAAAATGTTATCAGTTTAGGTGAAATATTTAAATAAAATTCAGACAAGCAAAAATATACGTATACAAATATGAATATCTCTAAAAATCGATATAATTATAAAATTACTATATTACGTATTACGTACAAATTCTTCGACGAGTCGGTTAAAATTTAACAGAAATTAAAAATTAAATATCTTTCGGAAGCAGTTTTATAAATAATAAAATTACAACCCAGCTAGAAATGATTATCGACATCGATTCGACTAATCATTTCTTGCTGGGAAATAATATTAAAACATTATTTCGCTATTAATTTTAAAACTTATCTCTAATCCCCGACACGCAATAAAAATTAAGGTGTAAGAAAAGAAAGTAATATCTGATAACATGTTTGTTGAAAAAATTCAACTTCAGATTAATCAAAGAATGTGAGATTTATCGATATTATTTGTAGTCGCGGATACAAAGAACACGCAGCTCTTGATTTTAAAAGTCCTTATTGTCATTCTAATATAAAAGCTTAACAAATATCGTAAGTACCGTATTGTTAATCATGTTAATTTGTAATAACATTAATTAATCTTTAAAAATCATTTCTATCTACATCTGCAAATAATACGTCATATTAGTCAGTAATTACCGGCTATTACAGAATAAAAATAAAATTACAAAATAAAAAAACAATAGGTCTAACTATGATATGTCGCTACTATTGCTATTACTACTACTACTACATCAATACGTCTAGCAGGATTTTTACTTGTTTCATCGTTACAAAATCTCATAATTTTTAAAGTTTAATATCCAAACAGCTGATAATTTGATGTTGCATAATTATTTATCTTTCTTATCTACTGCTGTTTATCTATATCACAGCAAATTGAGTTAAGATAAGCAGTACACGTTTTGGAATCGAATCAGCTGGAAAACGTACCTTTAAAGCAAAGACAGAATGCTCTAAATCCAGAAAGTTGCGCCTCTCGCAGTTGGTGTATCCCTTTTCCGCCAAATCTTCCATTATTATATTATCCTTGTCGGCATATAAACATCGAGGGCCAAAAGATCCAAGAATAGGCAATACTTTTGTATAGGCATGTGCCTCCATACGAAATAAATCGGAAAGGTCTATCAATTGGGTGATTTTGCTATCTCGACCGATCACCTTCGTCATAAAAGTCTTGGCATATGCTGTGCATAAATACGGAAAGAGGTTCAAAAAACATATCTATGTATGTATATTCGTGTATACTGTATATTTGTAATAGTTATTTGTATACTAAATGAGAGTATAATAAAACAAATATTTTCAATTAAAACGATGTCGAACGGTGTCAAGATAAGATTTCGCAAAATTATCAATAAAAATACAATAAATCAAAAGTAAATTTCGCTTATAAAGATAAAATTTAGAAGAATTAATAAAATTTATTTCTATCTATAGTATTTTTTTAGCTGTGATCAAATGCACAAATAAGTTATTAAAATTTGCCGTCTATAAAATAATTTTTTATTTAAAATAAAATATATGCTTTCTTCAGATATTGCGTTATTCAACGACAAATAAATAATAAGAGATAGCATTGTTCTCTTTCTCTTTATTTCTATCGGGATAGTGATGTTACGTCTATATTTATGATTGTGAAGTTACGTAAGTAAAAATTATTTCGTATTGTCGAATCAATCATTACCGGTTCTACCGGCAATTTACGTTTGTCCTTTTACTTAATAATGATAAAAATAAAAGTAACGATACTAACAACTTCCATCTCCGCGTGTACCGACAAGTTTCGTTCTGATCAACACCGACGTATAATTGTCGCCGGGTTTTGACCCTGGCTTCTCCATGGCTTCCAGAATCACTAACTTGTCATCGTTTTCGTACTTTCTCAGATAATCTTGGAACTGTTTTACCGTGTCTGAAAATTAAGCATGCCAAAATAATATCAACTGAAGAACTGCGAAAAAATGATCAAGTTGATCAACTTGCAGGAAATATTGGGAATATTTCAAAACTTTCTACATTAAGTATTACTAGGTATTATTCAAGTATTATTCAAGTATTATTCAAATATTACCATGTATTAGTTCAAAGTATTATTATGTATGTTATATAACTGCGAGGTGAGATAAAATGCTAGAACGAATTGTACTAAATTAACACACGTACATGTATTTATTCAGTGATACGTGATTAATCTCGCAGATATTACTTCATGGTCGCGATGCGCAAATTAAATTGACCCTATTTGCAACATGTGCTTGTAAAGTAACGACTAAATAAACTGTAATCATAAGCGTTCACAACGACATGTCTATTAGTGACGTCGAAATTGATCCTTGAAATTATGCAAGATTTTTGCCATGCCTTTCGAATACATTTTGTCACTTAATTTTAATGCTTTCATTGATTACACTTCGTTATATATATACATTATATCTTCACTCTAAAATATTAATATAATTTTTCAACTTGTTTCAAACAAATTTTTACTTTAACGACAGTTTAATTAAGTCCTCAATTACCAAAAAATTTAATATTAAAAATTATAGAACATTACAAGCTGTTACGAAATTAGTATAGAAGCATAAAATTCATCAAAAGTTGATTAACGGGAAGCGTGATTACTCAAGGATACTCGACACAATGTTTGCACGAGAAGCAGGTGCAAATTTAGATTTTCGTTACGGATGTAAACAATTTTAAACCTGACATCAGGTTTCAAAGATCGCAAACTAAGCTATAAATTACACGTTCCACGCAAGTGGATAATTTTGATGCTAATGTGTATAACGTGAAGTAATCAGTTAACTCATCAAATTATAAATAATAAACAAGCATATAATAATCCGAAATTTTATCATTTTATTGAAAACTCTATTTATTGGAAACTCGTATTTAACACTAAAATCAGCCGTATGATGATCTTTCGTGATGAATTCTTTTGTTGCAAAGGGCGTGTATAAAAAACTTTATTTTTTATAATATCAATTCATTTTACAATGCGAAAAAAACGAACACTAAAAAATAACTAACTACATTTTAATTAAACGCCATTATTAATCACAGAAGTATCAATTTTGACTATGTTTGTGTCAAAAAAATAATTCTGAAGGAACCATGATAGATTTTTAAAATTACGCGACAATTTTTTCAATATTTTAAAACTTTTTAAAAAATTCTTAAGTACATTCAACCCGGTACATTTATTTTATCGTTTAATCGATAAAAAAATGTTCCCGTGGACGTAACGTAGTAACAGTAATCGCCTGATATATTCAAATATCGCTGAGCTGTAAACATTTCTGCAAACGTCGTTTTGAATAAAAATTTCACCTGTCGTCAATGCTTTTAGCTGTGCCAGCATTGCAATGGAAAAGATTAAATGAAAAAGATTAAATTTTATTCACTTAACGAGAAAAATATGTATTCGGGAAGCTATGAGAAGTATAATAATTATTAATCTTTTTATAAATATTTTAATACAAAAGTAATACTTGTATATTTTATAAATAACTTTTAATTATTATATAACAAATAACTGGCGCGAGTTTATAATAAATTCATCGAGAATCATTGCTGTCACTTTCATCTTATTATCCACTATGTTACTCATTCCACCGATATGATAAATAAAATGATTATTATTAAATAAAGTTAAATAATGAAAAATGAAATCATAAGATAAATTTTTTATCCCATAGCAAATCACTCGTACACTCGCACACGATTTAATCAGAAGTAAATCAATTTCAGAAAGAAAATAGCACACGGTGAGCGATACGGTGACGGAAATTATTCGGAAAAGAATATATTGCACTAATTGAAAAGATAATTTTCTCACTTTTCTCGACGGTGGAATTATGAAAGAACTTTTCTTTCAATGCGACTTTATAGGGCTTTGTGTTCGGAGATTTCACTTACCTTCGGGAGACCGGATAACCGCGGACGATCCATTCTCCATCGCGATCGTTGTGTATCACTACACTGATTCGAGATCGTATAGGTGCCTTCGCTATTATATACGTCTCACCAATTCAGGCTCGCGCGACATCGGTCATTACACGAACGAATCGACATTCACGATCAGTACGGAACGCCCCTCTGCACGTGTCGTTTTACTTGATCGTGTGAAAATGACGTAAGATTACATACATTGCTTACGCACGATTATGTAACTCAACCCGGTTTATTACATAGAGCGACATTGAGAGGTTCGATAAAGCGTCTCTATTTTTCTTTCTACGAAGTCTTTCCGTTTCCTCTACTGGTAATGACCTTATCTCCGAGATTAGTTGACAGAGTGGGATAAAGCTAAATAAAAAAATTTACAAGAAGTAAATACGTCATGTGTTTGTGCGACGAAGCAAACCGAGAGACGAGTTTGTATCGGAAGTGTTATCGCAATTTTGTCTCATGACGAAAATTAAAAAAATAGTCCTCAGTCTAGACTTAGGATTTTGGTGCAGATTTTCGTGCGCGGCGTCCGGCGCCACTGGTTTGTATTGACGGAGACGGTTAACGGTAGGCTGTTAAGCCAGTGGCACATACAAAAATGTAAACAGTAAGTAAATTGACCAATCACAATGAAACAGGCAATAACGTCAACAATAACAAATCAAAAATGTCGATTTCCTTATGGCCTAAACACACACTTTCCGTAATACGTAAACGTAAGGTTTCGACCAATCGCGTTGCTCGATTCTGTTACAGACGGCCGAATCGAGCAACGCGATTGGTCGAAACCTTACGTTTACGTATTACGGAAAGTGTGTGTTTAGGCCTTTACTCTGTTTACGTCTTACTGCTCTTACATTATTTTATATCTACACCATCTGAGTTAACTAAAAATATGAGAGATTCACATTATTTCCAGTAATAAAATGATATAATATTGTTATGCCAGCGCAGCGCTCACATTCGACTCGGCGCGGGCATAACAATATCATAATATGAAATATTAAAATAATAAAATTGTTTCAAAAATATTAAAGTTATTAAGTAAATTAATTAATATTTAAATACTTTACTTTATAGTTTGTAAGTTTATTTTGATAGTAACAACTGTGACAGTCTATACTTCATTTCAGCGCGTCATCCCCACTCCGCGCTCACTAATTCTTTCTCACTCTACAGCCCACCGTCTCCGTCGCACAAAGCAGTGGCGCCGGACGCCGCGCACGAAAATTCGCACCAAAATCCTAAATCTAGTCATCACTAATTTAATTCAATCGGTATATGTATAGTACAACGTCAATTATTTAGATGTCAATTAACCCAACATTGATCTTCTCGATAAGACAAACGCAAAAATTTTTAATTTACCTTAACGCAATATTGTTATTATGTACATACGTTATTATTACGTTATCTTGACTAATATCTTGTTTATATTTTTCTTTAATTGAGAGTTTTGTGCAGTTGAATGATTGCAATTTTATGCGCAACTCTCCCAGCTTATCTATATAGCCAGCGTTTTAATATGAAGATTATCAGATATTTATCAGTTACTAACAAATATTTATTCAATAATTAACGATTCGTCATGATGCACACATTCCGCTTTTAAGGAAATCAACAGGATTTGTGATTATGAAAATAAGCAATTCGCAATCTATCGAACTATATACTACGTGGTTAACCAACCAACCAAGAGAAAAGTAACTTTTAATATAAATTATTAATTATGTCAATATAAACTTTTGACAATGCACTTACCTTTATAGCTTAATGCTTGTTTTAATAGATTCTTTGTCGCCGCTGATAAAAATAAAAGAAATATGTAATGCAAAGTAAAAGAGAAATATAACGATAATAAGAAAACGGAATTGGAGAGGAAATATGGCGCGGAAAGTTATCAATATTTCCAAGTCAATATACTTTTGATAATATACCCATGTTCACATACAGGACAACCTTTATTACTTAATGCTGTACTAGTCACAATATAATACTACGAATTATTACAATATTAATATAATATCATAGTCATAATAGGTCATAATTTTTAATATATATGTGTATATTTATATGTATACTTATATGTGTATTTGTAATATATTAATATACTTATCTATACCTTGTTGTTACATAATACACATTCCTCTCTCTTACATTATCACTTACCATATATAGATATAATGTGTATATAGATATAGATATTTATATATATATATATATGCATATATATATACGTCATCAGGATGGTATAAATAATATTGTATTTCATAAAAGCACTTCTTGTTGCTTATAATATATATATTATCGTTTTTATATTGTTTTTCTACCTCTGTTAATGCCTCTCTTTCTCAACTTCATTCCATTCTCTCTCTTTTTCTCCCTCACTCTCACATTCTTCCTACATCTTTCTTTTTCTTAGTCTCCTACTTTCATACACACATTCTCACTCCTTTCTTTCTCTTCCTCACTCTCTCCCTTCTTTCGTTCCCTCTTTCTTTCTCTTTCTTTCTCTTTCTCTCGTTATCACTCACTTCCTCTTCCTCTCTCCAGGACGTCTAAAAAAAGTTTTTACGCAAACTCTGCATTTATACTATCATTCAAGTATCATTTGACTTCTTCACAAGTCCCACTGCTCTCCCCTTAGCCGATGGCCGACGTTTCTTTTTTTCCGTACGCGTAAGCTTCGGTTTTGCATTCTTTTATTTTTTTTGGATTTTCCTGCAATTTATAAATTATGAAATTCGCCGCGGTTTTACGATATTTAATGTTCCTGCTGCCTGGTCCACTAACATTCCTAGAAAAAATACTCTTCGCCCCGACGCTTTATTTAACTATATTCGAGAACGTACTACCTACGAACGGATACTCAAATCCTTCGAGTGCTCTTTCTCACTTTTTTGCAGAATTTTTTTCTCTTAAATTTCTTTCTTTTTAAATTTTCTTCGCGCTTTCCCGCCGCGTCAGAACAACTCGGGGAAGAGGCACGCACGAGCAAAGGATCGAGAAGATGCGAGATTCTCGAATTCTTTGTCAGATATCATTCTCGACTCCAGAACTGGGTAAAATACTACAAAAATATATTTCACAAGCACGAAATAAAAATATTGCTGTAACGTTTTCCGAAAGATATATCTCAAGTACCCGAGATGTTGTTCAAAAAATATTTCAAAGCATACGATACATTAATAGTCGCATAAACTTTTACTTGAAAAAATAAAAGACATAAAAAGATAATCTCCTATTCAGAATATTTACGTCAATTAAATGTATCTAGTACATTGTCCAGTCCTGGAAATCGGGATCGACGCTATAATTTCCGGCAGCGACAACGTTCTAACGAATCATACGAGAGCACTCGCCGATTTCACACGTCAGTATGTATTCAACGTACTCGGTTGAGTAACTAGTTTCTCGGGTGTAGTAACTAGATTACAACAATACAAAATATCATTCGCCTAACACCGACGTCCAAGTGCAAAGGATTAAGTCTATAGCTCGTACACTACCTCTAGCAGTTACGATGCGCACAGAGTAGGACTTTACGTTGGGCATAATTCCATCGCGATGTGTGCGTGTGTGTATAAAAAGAAAAGAGGAGAGGACGTTAAACGGAACGAGAATCGCGGGCTGCGAGACTTTCAGGACGAAGACGTAACTTTCGTTGCGAGTTCCGGCTTGCTGAACCCGAAGAAACACTTGGAAAGAGTAGGCGTTACACTTTTTCACTATCCTCGACATCAAACGAACGGAACATACGAGAAGATCGAACCTTCGTCATTCCTTCCACCTCTACTTTCATCCGATACTAAAATTCGTTATCGCCACAGCGATCGCACTTTCGTTTTTTTTTTTTTTTATCTTTTTATTATACCGACTCACACGACCGTCGCTTGCTCGTCGAGCGTTATAGCCGTAATCGTCGACCGAAAACTTTCATTGATATGTCATGAGGAAAACTCGGCGGATATAAGACACACGGCTGAATGGTAACTGAAATACGTTAAAGGAACGATGGCAAATCGCGTAAAGGCGTAATAAGAGACGAGTCTTCCACGTGAAAGCATCATTTCGACAGCGGCACAGCCTCCCGTTTCGGGATGATCGTAGCTGATTAAAGCTCCGAGGAAGCAACAAGAATTCCGGTGTACGAGAAGAAATATCCACTTAATAGGCCTCTTTAATAAGAACTTTGATTTGGAAGCTCCTTACCTACGAAGCTCATTCGTCGCTTCTTCGGCTTCAAGGCTTCGGCCTCGTCGTCCGAAACGGAGAGTATTGTACCACTTTAAAATAATGCTTCCGTGAAAATATGGTGCGCGTGCACTCGGCTGCATTTCCCCGCGAAGTCGAAAGCGGAAAATAACGTTTGCCACGCGAGCTTTCTCGTCGCGGAGCGAATCCGCGTCACGGATCCGCCCTGTCGCGCCGCGAATCACCCTCGCCGATCGAACTTGGAATTTTTTAACACCCTGTTTACAATCGCCGCGGAAATCTATCATCGCCCTGGCCGCGATCATACCGTTACGATCGATCGAAATACAGCGACGGTCGGTGGCTGGTAAAACACGATAACGCTTCTGTAATCTGTTAATCCATTTAATTCTTAATTAATTTTTTCTTTTTATTTATTTTTTGATAGTTGCTTGGCTTATCAGTTCTTTTGTAAATGCGTCGAGGTAACGATTGCACTTGTAGTTGGCTTGGTATCCGAATGAGGGGCTTAACGCGATTCTGGAAGAATGAAAACTCTCGATCTGCTCATAATCTCCCTCTTATCGTTCGATGATGTATGTTTGCGCTTTCACATAGAGATACTTTAACGTTGATTACTCCCTAATGTAAATATTTGTTTAATATCGGCTTACATGATTTATTACTGACGTATGATATAAGTGTAATAAAATGAACTCTACGATTGATTTCACTTCTTACTTCTTACAGGTACATACTTTCTTATATATAAATGAGATAATTAATTAATTATGAACAGATCGATCTCTTTAGCCGAAACGTGGCTTTCGCAGAGCGAAAGCCCGTGAATCTTACACTATTCATTTCCGAAGGATCGGGTTGGCATGGCCAGTATTCTGTCTTTCTCTCTGAGCTGAGCGAACAATTGACGAAATCATTTTAACTTCGGCTTGTGGATCGTACCTCAAGAGAATCGATGTAACGAAATTATTCTTATAGAATAAATTACACGGCCGGTTCGATACGTGCTAACATATTCCAAACGATATCAAATGGGAACCACATTTGTTCCGATTACTCGAATGCACGTTACGTTACTCATTGATTAACAAACGTGCAGGAGCGCACGGGGACCTCTCGAGGCCACCATGGAGGAAGAGTTTTCAACCGAGAAGAGGTTTTAATCCTTCCGTTACACACAGATGCAAATTCGCATCAGCCAATTAAAAAAAAAGATTTTTTCGACAAAGAGTTTGCCTCTAAGGTATTTTTAATAAATAAAATGGTATTTTTCAATATTGTACTATATTCCACGAGATTCCTTACACCTTTTCCGTCAATTAAAAAAAAAGAGGTCAAAATCGCTTAATTTGAAGTGAAGTTATAAGCCGTCAAATAGCGTTTTCGATTGGGCTGGGTTCAACCCAGGTTCAACCGCTCTCGGAGCGATTATTGACGTCACAACTTGCGCTGATTGGATTATACCTTTAGATCTGAACTAAGATAGGACTATTCTCCTGGATCTACAATGGAACCCAGCCTGGGTTTACAAAACCCAGCCCAATCGAAAACGCTAAAAGTTACGCGGTGCGAATTCGCACCTGTATGTAAGCCTAAGTACACCAGGGATGTGTGTAACGGAAGGGTTTAAAAGGAATACTCGTAAAATTAAGCTCGAACAAATACCTTTTGTACGAAGTTATTTCGCGAGGCTCTCGACGAGACCGAAACTTATGCGTTTCACGTTAGATCTGCCCCTGCAAACGCGTCGAGAATTACCGTCGACGCTCGCATCTTCCTTGATCCTGAACGGCGAATTCCAGAACAGCCTGTAAGCGACCTGTAGCGGCCGGACCTGCCCATCGGTACGCATCGAATCTAATCACGGAGAGAGGCCCCGCACGAAAATGACCGACCCATCCGGCTCTTCACTTTCGTTTTCCCCCCTTGGCGATAATTTGCGACGGGCGTCTTCTCATCTCTCCCCCCCGTAAGTCGTCGTCCGTCGACACGGACGATAATCGCTTATTTAGAATACCGTTATCTCGATTTACTTATGTTTAACGTTATCCAATAAATAGCTGCTTAACGATAATAGTGTTTGCGCGCGTTAACGGATTAAATATCGGTCGCTTAATACGATAAGCACACGACTATCACCGAACTTTTTTTTTGCCGTGCGATTTCACGTATCCGTATTCCGTACGTGATAACCGCGCGTCGCGTTTACGATTAATCCTTAATTACTTCGTCCCTCGCGACGATACTTTATTTTACGTTTAATTTTTCTTTTTTTTTTGTCATTTTCTCTCCCTTTTTCTCTTCCCGGATTGGACACGCTGAGTCGAAGGAACACTTATATTCGTATATACCCTAAGATTCTCACGTACGCGTATATTTTTCTTTGTGTCGTTTCTCATTTATTGGCACGTGCCGCGCGGTGTTTCCGTCTCTCCGCGTTGCCCGCCGCGCATTCCCTTTTCTTCCTTTCTTTTATCTCTCCCTTTAACCCCTGACCCGCATGGTTTCACCAGGAAAAAAAGCGGCGACCGACTCCCCCTGTAAAAATCGACGTTCATTTATTCTCGAGCGGATAACGAATCGCCCGGTTACTCAAGCGAGCCACTTTCATCGCGCGCCGAGCTCCTCGCGGCGCTTCATCGTCTGAAAGCGCCCGTTTATCTCCCGGTGTACATCTCCGAATGTGCCGCTTGTGGTACCCGCTGAAAAGAGGGTCGGCGCGTGAAATATTTTCAATCGCCATTAGCACCTCCCTCCGGTAAACGCGCGGATCGCCCGCTAAGAAAGATATATGCGCAACGCTTTACTTATATTATACTCTGCGTGTACTCTTTTATGAAATTGTTTCGTAAGTCTTTTGTGTCTTTTTGTGTTGCTATAGGCCACGTCAGCCAGCGAGAGAAGGTCCTTTTAGAAATGTACATGTTCAGCCAATACAATAGTAATTCCTCAATTCGCGTGTTTTCGTTATTACACTCCTATAGCTACAGCGGGCATCGGGGATGTAAGGAAAGTGGAGAGCGATACCGTAAAAAAATACAGTGCAACGCAATCTATCGATCGGCGTAAATGAATCGCGACTATCAAAAATGGGTCTGAGTTAATATGTTTCCCTGTAGAGCAATCAAGCCGGTGGAGTCGTGGATGTCATCGATCTGCAATTTGATTATAAAATTCATCGTGCCCCTACTGGGAACAGTCTTTACTTTATTTCATTGCTTTCTTGTTTCCCTGGTCAATGGGATCTTTAAAAAATACATGTCTAATCTTTTGCTCGCGTTTTTAGAAAAGGGGAAAATATGGCATTGCACCACAACGGATTCGCGTGACTTCTTTTTTTTTTTCATTATAACAGTCAATGATTAAGTATCCTCGTTTCCTCTCACTAGCTCTATCCTATGCACGACAGTGTAGACTTAAAAGTTAGATTAACGTTACGTCCGAATCCTCTCTTATGCGCGTAATAAGCTCGCGCGAGAACATCATTGTTGCTTTGCGTGTTACGTAATTGCCGCACGAGAGAGATAACGATTGATCACAAAATCGCCGTGGAATAACGATCCGACTTCCTGCCTCCAAAAATTGTTCCCTAATACGAATAATCTTCCAAGGGGTCTGAGAAATGCCTCGGAGATACATTCCCTCGCGTAATCAAAAATGCGAAAGCCTTCGCGTGTCGTTAATCACATCGCAATCCCAGATTAAATCCACTTTAAAGCGACAACCTGTCGCATTATCTCCTCGAGCCAACGCTGTTTTTACACAGTACGACTCAGCAGAAAACACTTACGAACACAAATCGGTTTCTACATCTTGAACGTAAATCGAGTACCTCGTTCTCTTTCCTAATACAAATTTAACCCACGTATAATTTCAAAGTATCAACAAGATAGGATCGATGTTGCTCGGTGCGTTTCAAGTTTAATTGGCAACTCGATGACTCTTATTTTAATATCACGCTGTTACAGGTGAAAAAATTATGCGGCTTCTTCTAGCTCCATTGCGCAATTTCAAACCGAATGCAATTATAAAGAAAATAAAATTCGATTTCATAGTTTAACACGAAGTATGCGCTCCGTTCGGTATAATTTCCACCGAGGTAAAGAATGGCGAACGGCGAACGGTCAGTGACGCTATCGCCGATTAGGAGGGAAGATCGTGTGCAGCATCCGACGCTCTTGTTTCTTGCAACATCACTTTCGCTACTTTCGATTTCCAGAAGAAGATAAACAGCCACGTTGCGCAACATCGTTGTCCCGTTACACTATCCCGTAAAAATTTCGCACGACCCTTTTTTCGGCTTCTTGACAGCTAGCGTGTGTGTGTATGTGTGTTAATTGTGGATATTGTCGTTTAGAAAACCAGAGACTTCGTACTCGGCATTAGTGATGGAACAGCTCGTTTCTGGCAAGTCGACGGATTTGTCCCTCCCTCCCATTCACGCTATTTTTTTTCCTTTTGAACTTAAGATTAATTTACACGTAAAATTCCACGTTCCCTCCGCTATATCTACAAGTAAAAGGCTCTTCCCGATCTTTTTCTTAATACTTCAAGGCTATTTAAAATTCTCCGTCAAAATAATGCTGCTTGTTTCGTCAGGCGGCAAATGGACTGCATAACAACTGGTTCAATTTGATGCTTATTAATTGATAAACATTCTGAATTATTACAAGGCCGTGAAGACGCGTATCCAAATTCTGATTAAATTAAATCCACCGAGTAGGATTGACGACCAAGTAAAATATAACAAACTAAAACTGCGATAAGTAATTAACAGAATTCTTGATTATATATGGTAATTTATACTGGGGATTATGCTAAAGGCTGCCAATAATTCCCGCTATAAGTGTCTGGGAACACTTAAAAATGCAACCTTCTTAATTCGGGAGATACTCAACTTCTCACCCTGATGATATTCAGCGATATTCCTTTCCTTTCTCTCTTAATTTTTTTAATTCTGCTCATTCGGCGTTTCTAATCTAATTGTGGAATTTTCACAAACGTCATTGCGACATCGGTATCTCGATAAAGGTTTCCCTTTACGGTACGAGTGGCACAAGTTAATCACATACATGCTATGAAGAACACGATTCATCCCCACATGCTTCCGCCCTTTCCTCTCGATTTGCTCCATACCAAAAGGCTATACTCCCTAAAGGTAAAAGGAACAACGCAACGATTTCTCAATAATAAAATCGGTAGTGATTCCCCAATGACAGCCAGCCTGATAGCCTCCTCAATACATAGTTAATATTTTTTATTAACTTTCCAACTATTAATTTTATCATCGGTAAATCATTGTATTGTCCCATTTAGTCGACGGTCTCAATTAGCCCCTTTTAACACGCACCGCCTTATCGTCACGGTATTTCGAACGCGATAACGCATTTAATCTCGTGTGCAACACCTTCCCAGCATCTCGTACCATCCTTCAATACGTTATCGAGGTAGGAGATTGCTGCTCAATTATATCGATTACTCTTAACGCTCTAAGAATTACACAGCGAAGACATTTAATACAGAGACACTTAAGACCATGCAATGCTTATATTTGTACATGTGTCGGTATATGTGCGTACGATATATGCGCCTATTAGGTATACGTCGAACCGCAGAGACCGCCTCATCCCGCCTCGGAATTCCGCTGCGTTCGTCGCACTTTCATATTTTCGTTTTCGTACTCGAATTGTGGCATGGACGCGCGTCAGCACACGATTATGCTGCGTGTGCAACGTTTCGCGCCTCATTCATTAACATACCTATGTAATACATACGAAAAAAGTCACAGACGGGAGTCCGTTTCGCGTCGTGAAGCCACCTCTAATCAGTCCCGAGCTGGATGCGCACGACGCGAATCCCAATGTCCGTTCAAATCAAGACGGAGCAAACCTAAAGTCCTTATATCGTAGATACGAAAAGTTAGATTTACAACTGGCCTGATAACGCATTACTAGATAAAATGTTGTCCGCCACCGAAAATCGAGTCTATCAGAATCTTCCAGACGGACAGAAGCCTTCCTCCGACCCGCTTCCGAATAAATCTTAGTAAAAACTTAAGACGGAGGACTCGTCGTGCTGAAGAAATTAAATATTGCAAGCATGTCCGTCGACTTCTCAAGAAAATATGAAGACTAGGTATACCCTATATGGATTCGCAAAAACTCGGTTACCGCAAAAATTCGGATATATTATTACGCGTGCAAATATATATGTTTCATATGTTCCCGCGTCTAAATATATAGATATATATATATAAACTGTTCCTATATAAGATATAGACTTCAAATCTTATCTTAATTATCCCTAGTTTCTAATCTTACCTAATATCAATATGTATTTGGGGATATAAATTTGACAACAATCGCGAATAGACTCCTTTCTGATTCTTTGGCCAAAAATAAGTAAATGCCTCAAGAAATTTTGATATAGTCCGACGTGCATTTGGATTTCATTACGCTGTTCTTAAACAAAATTGATTGCGCAAAATCGACTCATTTTGGACCAAAAATTTCGCAAAGTCAAAGTTGCAATTTTTTGATCAGATGTGTGTGTCGTTTTACCTTCGACGATATCACGGTAGGCTCATTTCCTTCGAGATATTTCTTTTATCGTGTAAAGGTTTAATTCTTCTACTTCCGGTCTGTGTCGAACGATGTCTTTAAGCAATTTATCAATTAATGAGATGTTAACCAAAAAGAAATATTATTCAAAACATAATTAGCAAAATAATGTAATTTAAAATAATATTAGAGAAAGAAGTTTTTTATAATGTAAAAACAATACAGATTTAAATACAATGAGGACGCAATCTCCACAATAAAATAATTTAAGATAATTAATTAAAGATTACTTAAAATTCCATAAATGTAAATTTAGACAAAAACTTGCTTTATAATATTTCATACTTATCATTTCATCTAATAACTTTCGTGCTCCGAAATTCACGAATTAGCATCACCCTTCATTCAATCCATTGAACGAAATTGCACTAGCCCTTTTCAGAGCAAAAGTTACTTCTTTTAAGTAATTTTAATAATTTATGTAATACTATTATGTTTCTTAATATATATATATATATATATATATATATAATTTCGGACTTAAAGAAAATTAATTAAGCATAAAATCAATCATTACTTTAAGAAAACTTAATTAATATCTACGAAGTTAAGAGTATAAATCTTACCTGATGTTTATTTTGTATCTCTAGCACAAGGCGACGTTTGAGTAATTTTTTTCCTATTTAAGTCATATCCTGAAATCGTTCAATTTTTCATTCGACAAAATACGAACTCTTGCAGTCGTTGTTAATCGGAAGTTCATCAAATCTCTTGGAATCAATATAATAACTAAGCTTTTTTATAAATAAACAAATATAAAATATACACATATAAAATATAAACAATTATTCCGTTTTCATTTCTAATTCATTGTCATTAATCCGAACACATCGTTCGGATCGCGCGAAAAATCTATAGAACCGTCCATATTTAAGCATACACAATTGAATCTATCATTAAAATAAGTAGACGGGCCAATGCGAATTGCGCGCGGTTAACAGTGCGCTGATATATTTCAATATTAGATATACATTAAATTTACAAAAGAGTAATAAACGTTTCGGCTCACTTTTGAGCCATCCTCAGTATTGTCGTAGATTACTTAAAAAAAAAAAAACGTCATACATTTTGTTGTCGAATATAATTTACTTTGATTTGTTATACATTTTTTTTTTAAGTAATCTACGACAATACTGAGGATGGCTCAAAAGTGAGCCGAAACGTTTATTACTCTTTTGTAAATTTAATGTATATCTTATTGAAATATATCAGCGCACTGTTAACCGCGCGCGATTCGCATTGGCCCGTCTACTTATTTTAATTGTTTTTATATCACGAATCCTAATATTGTTGGTTGAATCTATCATGTTTATCTCTAATATATATATCTATATTAGAGATTTATATCTATATTATATCTAATATATATCTAAAGACACCACGAAAGATGATCCGTCTTATCGCCGTTGATAGTATGCATTATCTTCTCGACTGGTCAAGGAAGATTAAATATCCACTGCAAATCTGTGTTTTATTTTCCAGATTGTAATCGTTTTTTTTATTTTTTGATATAATAATAATAACAATAAAAATAATAATAATTAATAATAATTAATAATAATAATAATAAGAGCAATGATAAACTGGTGCAGACGATAATCGTATGAATAGCCATTATAATATATTAGTACACGTTAACGCTAGGTACGCTTGGTTACACTTAGGTACGGAGGCTTCGTGTGCTTTTCTCTCAGACGATGAAAGAAAGAGAAACAGAAAAGGATAAACACGGAATATATAAGCGGTTACAGTGGAGGCATTTTACGAAATTGAATGGATCGATTAATCGCCTGAACACCGATCCTTTTACCCTCTAAGATCCCGCCCTCGATCTTTCCGCAAATTACTCGCCGACTGTGTTGACCGACGTAATAATTAACGTCGCGTATATATTGGCACACTGTCCATTAATTTTCCCCGCTCCATCGACATATTTAACGTGCTTCTATGGCAATCGATAAGGACAAAACAGAATCGTAATTAATAGCAAAAATGCCGAAGAATGCCCTCATGATCTACGTATTTTTTTAATATATAAATAAAATATTTAAATAAATTTGTCACAAATCAAAAGTCCACTACACACCGCATATAAATTATACAAACCACAAAATCTCTCAAATGTCTATCTATAAAAAGAAAACATTGATTACGCGTAAAATTGGTTAAAATGGATTAAACATAAGTTAAATATAAGTTTAGAGTCGACATACATCTCGATAATATTTATATAACATATAATATGTAATAAAATATATATATATTAAAAGAAATTTAAATAAACTATGCCGAAGACAATAATACATTTATCTGCCGCTAATGACTAAAATACATAACTATTAAATGTCTCGTGAAGTGTCATATATTAATAATCATCTCACCATAATCTCGCTACGAATTTATTCTCAGATTGAAGAATTCGATTACTGCAATCAGCGATCTTGAACGTTTTTAATTCAGTCAATGGCAATCAAATAAATAATTATTTTGATTATTAATCCAACGATTAATCAGTACATTGATATAAAAGACATAGGATAGGTTTTGGTGCAATTGACAACATAACAAAATCAAGCCTCTAAATTTAAAAGATTACGATGATCTTATCCGTTCTCTCGCAGTATTCTTTGTTTTCCTTTTCCGTTTTCAATCAATCAATTATCTTACACATGTTCGTGACTTATTAACTCTGTCTCCCTATCTCATTTTCACTTTGTCCGCCCTCTCCCTTCCTCTCTTTCTCACATCACACACACGCACGTACACACAACACACACAGCACAGTCGCACACGCATACAAAACGTATTACAGAATACCCTTTTTCTCTGCTATTTACTCATCCATTTTTTTCTGCACGAGTACCTGCATCGAATTAATTAAAACCATACGGAACTTAAAAATCTAATTAACTACAAACGAAGAAGTAATGTAATGCTCACAACACAGTGTTACATATGCATGTCCGTGTGTATGTTTCGTTATATGTATGTGTAGACCGTCATTAATGCGTGTATTATGTCTTATATATGGTGCTTTCTTTACTAGCTTTATTTAATACTCACGTTCGTGTGTATAATTGGCATAATGTTATACTCACAATAATGCTCGCTGATAGCAATAAAAATAATAATAATAATAATAATAATAATAACGATAAAGAATAAGATGATAATGACACTGATGATGAGAATGACAACGACGACGACGACGACGATAATGACGACAGTAATAATATATATCTATATATTCATATATTCATTCATGTGTATTTATTATGTATATATATATATTTATATATTTTATATAGTACCGCCGGTTAAATATACTTTTATATTATTGATATCTGCGCATATATATATATAGATATATAATATATAAATTTTTGTTTAAATTCATTTACTTATACTTAATAATAAAATCATATATATATATATAGCGTGTACGGTTACATTGTCACATTTGAAAAGTACTTGTCTAGAGCATAGGGATGTTGGCGTTTCACAGATTCGTTTCAGAGCGGAAAGAACACTAGTGCGCCTACGTCACCTCCTACTGACTCAGGTCGTCCATAAACGCCGACGCTCTTGTTTTTTTTTTTTATTTTTCATAGACTTCTTCCCCATCGTTTTCTTCTCCCTTCAACCTGGATATACAGACTTGTTTTCGCGTTCGCGGCGAAAGGCGCTAAATCCAAAGACGACGCGCCGCGAAAACGCGCGCGATTAATGTTAGTCGTTTAATACCCTACATCGATTACACGACAGCGAGAAGAACGTAATACGAGAAACGTGGGTCTGTCATCTATACGACGGTACTTAGTTCCCCTATTTCCTAAGCGAGAGAGCTTAGTCCGCATAGACGTGTACCCCTCGAACTATACGTACGTCGGCCTCGCGGCTACTTATTTGCGAGCCTATCTCGCGCGTGGCGAACCTGAACTACGCGGTTTTTTACTTGGGAAAGTAAAATTTCAGTCGTGAGAGGATGATATATAGCCGAGCCTAGTACCCAGGAGCTCACTCGTCGATCGATTCGTTACTACCCGTAGCGGCTAGCGATCATTATGTTCCGTCATTCTTCTCGCTTTGTGCCGCGAGAGGATATTTCGTTTACAGAGAGTGTCGGAATTAGTCGAAAAAAAGCGTATTTATCGTTTGAGCATTGATAATCCTTGTCCGCATTTTGTATTTCTCGTCTTGGCGCGGGACCGCTCGATCACACATTGCGTAACCTTCGCAATTGTTGTACAAAGCCATGAGGAGCTTCGACGCCCGACTGACTTCTCGAGTGCAAAGGGTTGGAAAGAAAAAAAAAAAAATTACTTAAATCGTACAAAGCGATATCACAATTGCCAACGTTCTGTATCTGTGTCGCGTAAAAAGAGAATCGTCTCCCCGATTCACGCGAAATCTCTTTCGCGGTCTTATGCCGCGCGAGGGGGTGAAGAAAGCATATTCGAACGATACGAGACGGCATCGGAAAATGCACATCTCAGGCGCACTTTTCAGGCGAGACAGGAAAGAAAGCAGGAGGCACTGCCTAGAAACGGGACAAAAACGACGAGATCGGCATCGCCGAGGTACCTTGCGATACGCTCGACGATGGAGAACACTAAACGGAATTTCACCAAGAAGAAGAGGAGTCACGCGGGGCGGGGGGGGGGGGCATCATCATGTTCGGGGTCTTAAGGCCACTTCGTCGATCTAATATCCTATTTGAAAGATCGCGCGAGGGACGAGTTTGCTGCGCGAAATCTCACGATTGCATTACGTGTAATACACACGTACGTACGCGTGCACGCGTACGCATACGTGTCTCTCTCTCTCTCTCTCTCTTTCTGTGTGTGTGTGCGCTTGTTATTTTCCAGTTTTGTAAACGGGAAAGGATATGAAAGGAAAACTCGAAAAGAGGAGGGGTCACAATTAATTCCCACCATTTCCCAGGAATTTGTTTCTCTGTGAATGCAATCATGTGGTCAGCAAATGCAAGTGGACTTTCTTTTCGCAACATCTCGACTTCTCTCTCTTTCTCTCTCTCACTCTCTCTCTCTCTCTCTCTTGCTCTCTTTCGCTCTTCCTTTCTCTCTCTCGCTCTCTCTTCCACTCGCTCTCTATTCTTCTCACACGGATAAAAATATTAAGGCAAAGTATTCATAACTTACACATAAAGGACGTTTGATTATGTTCGTTAGGTGTCTCTCGTTTAGAAGAGTTACAGTTATTATTAAAAATACTCGCCACTTTAGTTTACCATTACGAGATTAGTAACTTAGCGCCTAAGTGTTAGCCTTATCGTTACTTAAATAGCTTTTACGCCTTAAAAAAGTCACGGATTGAATGCGTCCGCTCTCGTCCGTCCTCAAGCTCTGCAAATTTCCTTTTGTTCTTCGTTATTCTTTTTTTTTGTTTTTCTTTCATTTTCTCCTTTACTTTCCTACGTGCTACGTGCCCTCGCAGTCGAGTGCTCTCCTTTCATTATCGTTCACCGTGAAGCCGTCACAATGCGATTAACGATCGCTAAAGAATCCGGAATTAAATTAACTCGCGACTGTTCATTGACCATCCGGATCTGCACCGCCTGCAAAAAAATTTCGCACTAACGTGGCGTGAGAAAAAAAATGCGAGTCTCATCTCCGTCGCATTTATGTCCCGAGCGAAACTCGACCTTTGCCTTTCTCAAATTGCAATCGCAGCTCCGTTTGTTCGTGGCCGCTTTTGTGGCGCGTTTGACTCGGTCGCGTTATTTTCCGCGACTAGTCTACGGTTAACCTTTGTTGACCCTGTACACTCGAGGGGGCTCAGTCGAACCGGGGAAATTCAGGGCGACGGTATTCGTCGAGAGCGAGGGGAGCTTTCACCGTCATTCACGAGGCACGCCGCGCCGTGAATTCGAGTCAAAAGCAGCTCGAAATTCCTTCGAGCGGGAGAGAACTAATTTTTCGCCGTAATAACTTCCGTTTACGATGTCATGTACAGACGCTCGGAATCTACGCGAGGATAGAACGCCCGTATTTTAAAGACCCGGTGTAAAATTCCGATCGCGGTAAACAACATCGGAAAGTTCAGCAGTATGGCTTGCACGCCCTGATGTAATAATGGTGCATGGTGTAAACGCGCTGTATTTGCGTTTCCTGACGATGAGACATCGCGATTTTTTCTTATCTTGAACCGAACACGTCAATTTTATCCCGATAAAGTATTTGCTATTTGTAATGCTGTTTTAAAAGAGCTATAATTCGTTAATTATTATCAGTTCAATTAGTATCTATATTTTTATAAATTTACTATTTTATCTTCCTCGTAGTATTTGTTCCAGCAATATTTAAATACACGTGTTAAAATTTTGTATGTACAAAATAAAAAAAGAATACGAAAAAATTCTTGACCATTGATCATTTCTGTCTGACTGAACGTATTTAATTTATTCAAAAAATTGACTAGTATGTAAACTTTTTTTAAAAGAACATCTCGGTTTTTAATCGTTCGATCTGATTATCCTATCGATAAACAACGACCCGTAACGCGGGTGTAACGAAGGGACGTGAAGATTCAGAAGAGAAAGATTCGAGAGAGCTCTAGTCCCATCAAATACCATTATTATACCATTTTGTGTAATACCATTATAATACCATTGTAACAATCGTGTCGTACGGTTTTGCCCGACGCGCGTAAGGGTGTCCATTTCGCGCGAGAGAAATGTTCCTGGCGATCGTCCCCCCTCAGACATCGGAGAATCACCCGATACCGGGCATCGACCGTCCCTCAAGTCTCTCGCAACTTCAATAATTCGCGGTCATTCCGAAACATCGACGTCGCTTCAAACGAACGAGAACACTTGAAGTCCGCTGTAATCCCGACATTTAACACGTCGAGATTAAGTCGATCGTCGATAACGTTCGTAAGACGAATGAGATTTGCGGGGAACTTAATCAGTAAGTAGAGTCAAGATCGACTGTATACGTTATCACAAAGCACTTTCCAGTTTCTCACGTTTTTCTTCACGCAGGGTTCAAAGTACGCGAAGGTGCATCGCATCCTTTTTTTTTTAGAAGATGCGTCTTTTTTTCTCCTTTTTTTCTCTCATTTTCTTGAGAAGAGGAACCGACTAGGTTAGAGCGATATTTCGTTTTTCGAACTTCCGTCTAGAGATTAGAATACGATCGAAAAATATGTGCGAATTGATATCGACAAAGTTACTTTATTGATCCCTCGTAAGTGCGCTCGCGATCGATCTTACGAAGTCATCGGCCATTTAATTCGGTCGTTAGCGCATTCGCGATCTTCCTTCGTCTTTCGGAAGGAGGACTCAGTTTTAATCCCTCGAAGCGTAATGATTAATATCGAGCGAGTTAAGACGTCGACAGATCCTTTCAGGTCGAAAGAACGCGATACGATTTACAAATCTCGCGGCTGTCGGTCGGCATTGGACAGTGTATCGCGATGAATAAGTACAGTTGTACGTCCATAATCGTACGCCGAAATCATTCTACGGAGAAGAAATTTCTATCACGTGTTTCCACCCACTCGATAATCAGATTCTCTTATCCGCTTCTGTCAAGTTTTGTTCTCAAAAAAAAAAAAAAAAAACAGAAGATTGTTGGCCACGCATCTGACTTTCCAACTTTTCAAAATAACGTCCCGAAAACTCGGGACATTTATTTCCTCTTTTTTTCGGCACAGATTCCGTCGAAAAATACTGCCAAACGCACGGATTAACGTAGCAAAGCTAAAGTCTAGTCGTAGATAAATCCTAAAGATATAGAATACAGAAATACCACTATAAATCCATGCTTGTTACGTGTATATATTGCACATTTATTGTAGTCGTTATAGACAATGCTGCTTAATCGATCCCGTCACCATCGTGCGAATCACAAGGAAGTGTGGGACTGCAGGCCCAAAACAGCTTCATGTAATCACTATAGGAATCAAGACTGTCACGGATTCAACCTAATCGTCACATTCAATTGATCCTTAACCAACATTAACTTGTAAGATCCTACTTTTAATTATTTTAAAAAGTTCATCATGTTGTTGCTATAAAAACGTACTTTTTATCCAATTTCTTCCGTTCTCCGAAATTTGATGTCCAATACTATTTACGTCAACAACACACATGAATCTTTTTCGCTGGTTAAAAGTTAATTAAGCAAGGAACAACAGGACGACCGGAAAGAAGAGACTCCCCCTGTTCCCCTACACAGACACGACTGTACCGGGGGGGCATGACTGGCGATATCACTGCGTTTTCTTTCCCTGATAGACACTCGATATCCCTTTTGAAGCTCTCGTCTCGAGGTCGCAAGAACACAGAGAGAATCGCTGGGCGAAATTTGTACAGACCAGCGACGAGAGAAAGAGAGAGAGGCTATCGCTAGATGAAAGCCCTAGCAAGAAGCTGCGAACGGCGCTCGCGAAAGTCGATGACTAGGCGTGTACCCGCGACTTCGTTCGCGATCGCATAACAGAATCGGCATGAGCGTGGCCATCCCCGGTCTCGGACATACTTCTTCTTCGATCTCTCATCCTTTTCCCTATTCCCCAGCTTTTGCGAATTTATTCACTAAACCGGCGTGCAGACGCGCCCGGAAAACACGATGCCTCAGGTGGCACTTGGCAGATACTATGACTTTCCAAGGTAAACGAAGCTAACGCACGAGGGAAGATAATACGGAGCGATCCAGAAGAACGAGCGAAAGTCCAAGTAAAGTTCTTCAAGGTGCAGTCGTCGCTTGCGCGATGCTGCGAACGTCGCAGAGAATTCTCGGTCGCGAAACCGAAATTAACCGTCCGGTAATCCAGGCAATTTTCTACGGAGAATGATGAGCTCCCGCGTTCTCACATTACGGATGATGAGCTCATGAATATTGTTGAATTTACGTGCCGGTTTATATGTAGCAACGTACCGTCGTTTTACTGGTTTACGTCATAAGAGTGGCGTTCACGTTCAATACTCGTGGATTGGATGGAGGGTTAATCGTTGGGTGTGCCTACTGAACTCCAGCGGTTTTGCATTACCCTAAATAATCTGCTTGCCCTGTATGAAAGCAATACAACGTCCTCCCGGACGTTCCAACACGATTTGTGCTCTATCGATGAACTTAAGATTGGTCTTGCGAATCGGGTACAAAGCTGGATGTACGTCGACAAATAAGAATATAGTAACCGCCGAGCGCAACTCGGCGCGTAAAACGCTGCTTCAAAAAAGTCCGATCCTGTCTGGTAAGAAAATAAGCGAAGTTGCAGCTTTATTACAGCGCTCCGGAGGTAGACAAAGCGTTGTTCCGACCCATGAGAATAATGAAGAAACTCTCGTGAATTTGTTTATCCTAAACTAGCTGACTTTTGTACTTAACAATTACGAGAGCTCGAATAGCGCCATTCCAAGTAGTAGAAACGTGAAGATAGTGTTTTGCATATTGGAGACGAAAACGCACGCGGATCGCGGCGATAATTAGTAAGGTATGGTGGTATATAGGAGCAGCAGCAGCAGCAGTTTAGCAGTAATAACCATAACGATAATAATAGTAATAGTAGCAATAGTGATGGTAATAGTAACGGTAGCGATAAATAGTAATGGTGACACAGTAGTAACACAGCAGCGAGAGTAATACCGATAATATCAGCGATAATAACAGCGCGTTGTGGTGTTAATAATAATAGAGTGACGATACCAGTAGCGGTTTCAATTCCGCGATGAGTGGCTTTAATGATAGCCTATAGAGATTGCGGGATATCGCGAAGACGAGAATTTACGGGGAAAGCAACGCGAATACTTCGTTCCAATATTCAACCTGGTACGCTCGAAATTGTTTCACAGAAATGTACGCGCGCCGATACATGTCTCCATCTTGTGTCTCTTTCACGGCTCGAAAATGCATTCCTTTGTAGTGGCACAATTTTTTTTAAAGATAAATATTGGAAAAGACAGATATCACAATACCGTAGGTGTTACCTTTAAGCCATACAACGAATTAAACCTGAAATATGCGATCCTGATGTACGATAAAACGTCCCTTGCACGTAAACTTAAGGTATCACCGACAACCCGAAAGGAAGGGGACACATTGCAATTGACAATATTGACAATAACGATCAAATATTTTACGAAGCAGTACATGAAAGAAAGAACGGAAGGAAAATCGAGCAGCCGTAGGAAGGCTGTGTCACAAACGACGCGAACGTCAATCGATATTAATGCGCAATAATTTCGTCGTCGATGATGTTTTTTTTTGTTTCTTGATACGACATATCGATTACGGGTGACGGAATTATTGCGCAATATTACAAAGCATCGTATTAGTCGCTTATCCGAGATATCATATCTCGTATGTAAATTGCAGCACGCGAATATATCACTTCCGGGCCATTATTGTCGGTAAACGGTATTAGATCGTAATTCCTCCTTTCCTCGAGATCCAGAACGCGCAGATTGGCAAGACTTCGGTTTAATTAATTGGCGTCGATCGGGCGTGTTCGCGTTAATAAATTCGATCAGTCGCGCGCGATATTGCCTCCGAAGCGGATTGTGTCAGTTTTCGGAAAGTAATTACCTTTAGAAGTTTACGTTAAATTACATAGACAGCCATTAAGTTACACAAAGTGCTAAATTAGACAGCCATTATTGCTAACATTATTATTATTATTATTAATATTATCATTAGTATTTTAAGGTATTATTATTATTATATTTTATTACTGAGGATCAATAGATAATGATTTGATCGCCGAATAATGTTTTACGACGAGCTCCCTTATCGATTTAATATAAGCTTTTAGTAGATACACACAATGAGACCGCCTTGATAACGCTTACGGGCACTTATAGATTGCATCGAGATTGTTACGGAACACAAAGTATAATTATCGAGGACTGCAAATAATTACTACTGAGCGATAAAAACTAGAATTGATGCGATTAGTACTGTTATCGATATTATAAAATATAGTTGACTTCGTCCCTACGATGTAATCGAATAAATAAGTAAATAGCGGAAACATAAATATGTACAGGAAATTCTCGTTTTAACATGAAGCTTTTGCAAGCGTTTATAATCTTATCGCGTTTTCACATTTTACTTGATGTCACATTAAAACATTATCCATTCCGTCCACGAAGCTACGAGACTAAATCTTCCGTAAATCATATCGTAAGGATATCAATAAAAAAATGAAGGATAAAGTAAAATGCATTGCGCGCGGTTAGAACGGTAATACAACGAATCGTCCTACGTTCCTTAATATTTTATTGCATTGAAAACAAAAACCTTGCCCTATACTGAGCTCGAAATAAAAATAAATTAGAATTTATTCAGATTCGCGAGAGAGAATGTACAATTAATCATAAGATTATTAAGATTATATGGGACGCTATAAAAAAAATTATATTCTTGAGAATCTTTCAACTTTTAGATAGATATTGTTTCTTAGGTCGATAGAGAGAGGATATGGATGTTTTTTTAACGTACGATTATTTAATGTACAATTTCCTTATATAATTTGTAAAAACAAGGTATATCAGGCATTTCCTAAGTTATTTATAAAAATAAACTTGAGCGCAAATCGTCAATAAAAAACCGGAACAAGACATCACACGTGAATTTATGAGCTTAATATCGAAACAAGTATCTTATTATCTTATTAATTTCAATCGATTTACTCGAAGAGCTCGCATCTGCGAACGGAAGCCTTAAAAATAATTTAAAGATGCCGAGATCCATTAAAAAATAAAATTTTGTCTTTTCTTATAGCTTAATATCGAAACAAGTATCTTGGTCGTAATCTCAGTCGATTACACGCGTCCAAGGAGAAATCTTAAAAATAATTTAAAATCACGCGAGGTAAAAGTAACACCGTGTCAAAAGAGTATTCCTATAAGAATTCCTTTGAATGCCCTCAAATAAATACGCAAATATTTTCCAATTATTGTTAAAATTTATTAATTATTACAGACCTACCACGATCTTAGTCGATAATTAATTTAATCTTGATAATTAATTTAATATCACGTCGCACTTTAATACGTATCGTTTGAATTTTGGATTTCTTTGCGGTCCTTACGCAGCATCGTCCGATAACCTTCGATAAAGCGCGAAAGATCACTTGGAAAGAAAGATCAATCGGAACCACACTCTGCGCACTGTCAACGCGTTATAATTATTTCAATTTTTACGAAATTGGAGAGAAATTAATTAGCATACGATAAACATCGTCTTTCTCGCCCCAAGAAGACATCGACGGTCTCTCAACAAGGTCACCCAAACAAATTACGAGAAGAAATTAGGCGATCTAAGTCACTAGTGTCAACGCGTAAGGATCTAAGTGCGGAGAAACGGAGAAGTGTATTGAAGAATCAAGGCAGACTCGGCAGACACGATGGCGAAAAACTATGACGACTAACAAAGCGTTACGAACTATACGATAGAACGATTATACTTTTATACGGTATAGAAAAATAAGTATTAACGCTTACGGACTAAGATGGCATGTGACACACTTACAACTTTTGCAGACTATTCTCACCCCCGGGAGCGACAGCCGTTCTAAGTTTTCTTTTTTTTTTTGGGAATTAGGCTGAAGACACCACCCCCGGTTAATATGAACGAAACGAGGTAAAAGCAGGAGAGTTAAGGGGACGGGCAAAGAGTACCGTTTCGATCTACAGCGAAAAAGATCGACCCCGACGACGATCTATATGACTGACGTTCTGTGGTGTTTCATAGAGCGATATTACAGAGAGATTTCCCGCATCCATGCACGAATCCGCGAACGAAGCGCGTCACAAATCCCTGTTATCTGCTAAACGGACGCTGATAATACATACGTCGCTGGAAATATACGATTGCGCCTTTACACGCAAAAGTTACGAGATGTTTTATAAAACCCTTACCACCGGTTTCAGGTACGTCGAAACACAGCAGGATGCAGCTAACTCTATGCGGAAACGAAGTCGTACATATTGGATAGCGTAAAAACGAAACTAGCAGCGGTGCCAGAAGCACGTTGCTCCAATTAAGAGTAAAATCTAAAATTAACATACTTATCCGGTGCATGAATAAGACACTATTTCACGTTGTAAACGCGCGCGTACCTAGGATTAATGCAGAAGAAAAAGGATAACGGTGATGTGTTCGATCGGCCGTCGCGAACGTTTGAGCGCGTGTCAAGTGGAATTTCGAGAAGAGAGGATGAATGAAAAATCGCAAGTAATTCTGACTTGCGATTCTTGCCTCAACAGCCACACTTTATCTTCCGTACGATCGCAGCCGAAGACAGCGCGACGCGGCTACCGTCGCGTTGTACAGCGTGTCGCAACGTACGATCGGAGATATTTCGATACAGGAAAACAGTACTTCATTCCGGGCGGTGACACTAAACGTGAACACTAACAGCATACTGCAGACGAGCGCGTGAAATTACCGAGTCACGGATATGTAAGTAGAATAAGACTCTTTAAACTTAAAGTGCACGTTACAGCTAACTCACTACACACCCTTACAAAGATTGAGATTTGGGTGGAACAGAAGCTCGCGAGAGCACTTTACAACCTTCCACACGAGAGCATAGTACTTTTGCCCGAAGAATGAAAAGAAGTGGAAACGTGGGAGGAGGGGAGGGGAAGAACGAACGGAGATGGAGATGCATACTCGGATCTCGTGACGACAGTTCCCCCCAAATAGTTATCTACCCTAAAACGCGAAATTACGTTGTACACCTCACGGTCTCGCACATTTTTGGTCGTTTTCTCTGTCACACGGTTTTTTTTTCTTTTCTTTTTTTTTTGCATTTTCCTCTTTTCCCACCTTATCCGCATAAACCCCCCGAACACGTACACACACTCCCGGATTATCTCTTACGTATATATGTAGAGTTTCCCCTTAAATATATTATAGATACACCTTAAGGACTAACGCGAAAAGAAGGACAAACGCCAACTATACTCGTTAGAATGAACGTCTGTCTTATCGGACAAGACACGAGAATATCACATTGCAGATGTATATGTATGTGTGTGTGTATATATGTGGGTATGTTAATTCCTCTTCTTTTTATCCTTAATAACGTCGTCGCTTAAGAGCTAAGGAGTCCTTATATCGAGCTTTACACCTTACGACAATGGGCGCGCGTGCGATGTGTGCGTATATACGTGCGAATACGGTATGCGATGAATACCGATCTTTCTTCTTTTCCCTCCCCCTTCTTTCTCCGTTCTTTCCTTTTTTTGGGATAGAGAGAATCTTTCCTGTTCAACGTCACAATCGATCTCCTCGTCGGATTCTAATATCGTCGCGATAGTCGCGACGAGGACGAAACACGGCTCGCGAAGATCATTGCAGCTCGACGAGATGCGCGAGGAATTCAACGTCGGATTTGTTTCTTTTTTTTAAGTTGACGCTCCGTGTCACGCACTTTAAATATATTATTATTACGTTAATGGTATACGCGTTCAAGTAAGTAATGTTTCATGGAGAGCTCCGCCGTAGATCTTTAAGAACATCCCGTTCGCACGCGAGGCACTCTAAACGTTCATCCCTCGGCGGAGGGACAAGAGTCTGAAATAATCACCGATTAAATTACGCTTGCATACGGCGCGTTTAAGCCTTCGTTTTACCCTTTATTGCCATTTTTCGCTTTTCGCTAGCGTCCGATCTCTTAGAACACGTACTACGAACACTCGTTTCCGCACGCGAGACATCTGGAATAATATTTCGGGCCACAATATTGTGCGTCCTCGCTCGAGGGTAATATAAGAGACCGCAGTGACTATTTCATCCCTCAAGTATCGGAGCTAGTGGGAATATCTGTACGTTTCTGCAGAAACGTGTCGCCTTCCTTCCGTTGCGGATTTACGACGATACACGCCGATCGATGGAGTCTCGTAATACTTGGACCGATCGCACGGTTTCACGCTCTATTTCGATGTCTCTCAATTCCTCGCCTGTGAGGGTTGTAAGCTGAATTACGTTCGTATATACGTGACAAAATACGTGATGAACGAAGATAAAACAAAATAAAATAAAACCGATAAAGTTAATCTAAAACGTTTATTTTTACAAGTTCATGAATAGCATAAATTAGATTTTTTTGTTATAAATCATATACTGATACAACAGGCTCGCTATTATTTCACTTGTTCCTTATGAGCGTACAGGATTGCATCTACCGTTCGTTTTCATACACAGGATATTCAGTCTATGATACTTACAGTCCTAGTTACAATAACGGCACGCACGTTTCGCAATAAAAGTATGTTTTTGTACGCGATGAATTGATCCTTTTGTACATATTCATTTGCTACAAATATTAAATAAACACATTGCGCAACATTATGTCGATCCGCACAATTAATTTGGTGTTTGATTTAATGAGCCAATAAAAACTATTACAACCCAATGATATCACAATTATGTGCAGCTTATAAACGTGAAGGCCGAAAAATATGTAAAATTTACAACATAACTTGAAATGTAAAATTTAATAAAAATGCTTTAAAAAATAATGATATAAATGTAACAAGAAATTGATTTGCGTACTTTTCTACATGCTACTCTTTAGTATATTGAAGATTTAGTATTCATATTAACATTGCAATCCTTAATACCATTTTAACGCATTATCTGCGGGACTTGAAATATTCCGAGTTTCCAATTCTGAATTATAATCTGCATTCACCGACATATTAATAATCGGAATATCCCGAGAATACTCCAGAAAATGTGGAATATTCCGTGAGCCACAGATAATGTGTTAAAATAAGCTAATCACAATTATTATACACATATGATAACTACTTATAATTTCTCCACGCATACGATTATTTACTAATCTCTTAATCATTGTATTTATTTAACTTTGTATCTTTATTATTTGAATCTATGAATTTCAAGACATACAATGCGCGTCCCTTGAAATTCACTTCGAATCATAACATCGCAACACCGAAAACTCAGTTTCCAAATATTATTCCAGTTGTTCGCATACGAAATAAGTATTCAGCATTCATAATTTTATGTCTCGGAAGATATTTAAGCGCTGTTTCATCAAAGTAACTTTTCCTGCTTCGCGAGGTTTCATGTTCGAACGTTCTATTTAAGCTAATTCTGCATCACCATTTTCGGAGTAGTTCTTTTCGTTTATCTTCCTAATAAGTACTTTAACCACGTGTCTTTTAATCGCATAGGAAATATCATAAACTTATAACATCATTGATTTATATATAAGAATTTATATTAAAAATATAATACCAAATAAATGAGAAGGGCTTTGTTCTGTACGAGCGAATGTGACAAGTGAGACTAGAAATTTCGGAACATAATTGTTTATATATGACTATAAACAAGCATTATAAATGATTTTGGGTTTAATACCACCGGATTTAAAGTCCGATCATCGATACGAGATTAATATCATGAATCCTGTGTGGACGTGTGTGCGTGTTTGTGAGTGTAATGTGTCCCAGGTATAATACTGTTGTTCAGTAATTGAAACGACCCGAGACAACTGGGAATCCCGAATAATTTTATAACACGACGACTGAAAAGAATACTTCGCTTGAAATATCGAACGCTTCCACTGACCATCTTTCGAATCTTTTCTAAGTTCTTTTTCATCGATCTTTGAATTCCCAGGAGATGTAGAGTCGCTTGTTTCTAAGTCTATCTTCTAAGTCAGCTACTTGCCAAACAATTAACGCCGATTAACTGAGTTTTCTCTCCTATGTCTATGTTACACATGGGACAGTAACATACGAGGGGACTCGTATGTTAACGCGAATTTAACTCATTAATCAGTTAATTGTCGATGCAGTTCAACGGGGACCATTTGATTTCTCTTCACAAGACACTCTCCCTTTCTCGTCGCATTCTGTTTCGTCGGCTTCCAGTGTACGGTATCAAGTGGAAACGAAATGCACCGACGCTTTATACATATACGTATATGTACACGATACTAAATTAGTGACTCAATTACTAGGAAACGCGTGGTGCGGAAATGCAACAATGATATTCGATACTCGAGCAAGTTGACTAAAATAACAACCAATGTAGTTCTCTAATATATATATAGCGTATATGGTAAATATAGTCCTCGTGCGTAAACTACGCTTACGCGACGACGTACGCAATTATCTAGAAGCACGAACCCGAATCGATACGTTACAATTAGCAGACAAGTTTTGGGGGGTAAATTCCTACGATCCGGAATCAATTTTCGGGATTAATTGCAAGCGCGACGGCGCTTTCCTAAGTGAAGCGTAATTATCTATGATCATTGGTGCGAGTGAATCTGTCGGATCTCCCCCCTCGATCCTCTCGAAAAAATAAACCAAGCTTGTTTTCGTCGTAATAATTAAGCGGCGTTGGGTCCGCTCGAAGTTCCAGTTTGATTACGCACGTGGATCCGACTAGGATCGGTTTTTAAACGATAATAGAGAGACGGAGCAAACCCCTTTAAACTACTCATGATCTAATACACCTTACAGACGTGGTCTAATTGAAAGATTTCATTTTCAATGCGCTTCGGAGAATTTCGGGCGACTTGGTGTCTACGAAGAAGAATCAGCGCGCGCGGGAGACGATCAGCTGCGATTGGCTACGATCACCATCAGCCTGGATTGCAATTATGGTCCACGATAGATCCTCGTTACGTAAGCTAACGTTACGATATGACACTGCGATATTTCCGTACAATATAGCCAATACTGCACGACAGCTAGTTGCCATTGTACCGTAGTACACTAAGTGGTATGGTATAACACGATAATATCAGCCTACGGAAAGATATAGATATCTCTTTTTTTTCTTCTTTGGACCATGGACCATAGTTGTATCTCGGGATCATGGCTGTAGAAAATCGTGACTGTCACGCGCGGCTCTATCGAATGGATAAATCGCTCTAACGACGGTTGCCGTAGCAATGAAACCGTCGTCACGTGGAAGAAAACACTGACTCGTCTAAGAGTGCGATTTCAACATTGATCCCTCGTAGCAACGGTACTTAAAAAATTCACATTAGAGCGACAGCGTCCATCGTCACGAGTCAAGCTCTATAAAAATGTCAAGCAGGAGTACAATGATCGATCTTACATATAGTTACATAACGCTTGAAAGAAAGGGGGAAGGCACACACAAGCTGAAGGCTACCATTCGCGTAAAAAGAAAGCGGGAAGAGCGGAATGATGGTGTAACGGCAGTGCGATATGTCCTAATTAATAATTAATATAATTCTACATAAGCGTCTTGGGACGAGCTATTGCACATACGTTATGAACAGCTATCGCGAGCGATGTAACGCGGGAGTAAAATACTGTTACATACGATTCTTTGTACCATTATTGTTGCAAATTGATATGAAGCGATTGTCGCTCCGACTATAAATGCGAACCTTCCTGTTTACGAACGATTGAAAAATTACGGAGCAAGATCCTGTTCGGAAGGAGAAACTCGAGGTTCTTTTCAATCGATAAATAATACGATCTTCGCGGAATCGCTGTTTCACAAGTTTCGCTTCGATTGTACGAGGATTATCTGCGTTATCACATACGAGACATGCATCGAGCAATGATACTCTTTTTCTGGAACGTTCGCTTTTCAGTGTTATTTTCTATTCATAGAGATATTAATGCAGCGAGCGAAACAGATATTAAAAAGCACTGCCATTCCACAATCATTTTCGTTACATTGAAATATCTCCGGTACAGAACAAACATCCTAAAAGCTACAGATTTGTCTACTTTTTTTTACTTATTTCATTTGTATAAAAATATTTTGCTTTAATAGTAATGTGGTAAAATATTATTGCATAAAATTAGAGCGTAGAAAATCAACATAAAAGCTATACATTCTAAAAATCGATTTTTAATTCATTTCCCCGTATGTTTTAATTTCTAAAGTTGATCAATGTTATAATGGAAAATTAAATTAACGCTACTGTGCACTGTACTCGATATACATATGTACAAATTAAAAGCCAAAGTAAAAATAAATGTGTACGAGCCTCACACTATCAGAATGATATACGAATAATCTATTCTGTCTCTGTCCTCATCAACGTACTTTTCTTTTCCTGTCTCCTGTCATTTTCCCATCTCATTTTTAGCTGCTATTAATCATCAATGAAACAACTGTTTGTACCAAGTGTTTGCAATGTGCGTGTGTCTGTGTATATGTGTATTAACGAATTTAGTTATTATCTTACATCCGCTAGTCAGTCCATTTTCATCGAATTTATTTATTTATCATCTCGCGATTGTGTATTATGTAATATGTCTGTGAATGTGTCGGTGTCTGTGTAATTGTCGTGTGAAATGTATCGAATAATGAAAGGCAACGAGTCAGAAGGATTAAAGTTAACTTGCGTTAGATTATAATTAAGCGATAGGCTACACGCGTCGGTGTCGTTAGAGTTGTTTACCGTTTAAAAATTATAATTTCCATATTATTCCCTTATTATCTTATTACCGCATTAAAAGTACGCGTGCAATACACATGTATATGTATGTGAATGTGCATTATCCTCCCACACGCAGTACTTAGTGTGTGCGTGTCTCATACAATTATATCGCGACGATCGATCGATTATGTTTTAGTCAATTATGTATGCCATATATACGCACAAGTTTCACGCACGCACATTTACAAGTATGCATTTTGCACCTTTTGATATATATCGAGATATATATATATCTCGACATATATCAAAGTCAATAATTCATCTTCGCCCATTTATTTTTATTTTAACTGATTCTTGATCGGACTCCTGATTGGTTGACCTCAATCATTATTATAGAGATATTATTTTTATTATTATTATTACTGTTATTACTTATGTACGCGATTGAAATTTATTCATTAGACTTTATGGTATTAATATTGAAATCCATTGGATTATACGCATTGGATTATTCATACCGTTATTCACACCGTAAGAGACCCTAAACACCTAAATATAAATACCTTGGCTATCGATCACTGTTATCACAACAAATCAGCATTAGGTTGTCCGATTTCATCTTGGCTAACTCGGAGAAAAGTTCTCCTTTGATTCTCAAAATTAACGGCCCTTCATACTTTAAATATTATTCAATCCCTCGATTAGCCTTCCCCGTAGCGTAAATTAGCGTGCGCTAACTTACCTTGCACTTAAAATGTTCACCGAGGCAAAGAAGAAAACTATAATGAAAACGCATGTCTGCAGGTATTGAGAAATGCAAACGAATGAATTCGCATATTCCACTTTCATACCACGCTCCATTTTGTGAAAGCAAGCAATTGGATTTTGCTTCTATTTTTTCGTTCTCGCTATTCTGTTCACTATAATCGTTCGTTCATCCATTTGCTTCATCTGCTTTCTCATTGATATCATCTCTCACTTGCATTCTGTCTCATTCATTCCATTGCTCTCTTCCTCTTCTTTACCTGCATGCATGAATTTAAGTCTTCAAACACTTATATTCTAAATTTACATTCTTAAAATCTATTATAGAACTGTTAGAACGCCATTGTATATCTTGCCCCATTTAAAAATGCCTATCTTTTAATGTAATCTTTTAACCTTCTTAAAATAATTATTTAAAGACTTCATTCAGCGAATTATTTAGCCAATTTTCGTCAGAACTTATCACCCACAAATACAATTATATTGTTACCTAGTTATTAGTCTCAATAGTTCATAATCATAAATTTAGGGTATGTAGCGTAAGCGTGCAGCATAAGTTCATATAATAATTATCTTTATACCTAATACAATTTTTCCGCATATTCCCACCTCTACCTATCGCACACTGCTAAACTTTGTTAAGTAAAATGTAAGGAGGCATTATACCATACATATACATATTACATACATATATGTATGTACAGGGGGAGGGGTATGCTGTCTGTGTTACTATATAACATAGTAATGGGAGATTTATGAGATTTATATCGTACCCTTAGAAGTAGGCGATCACGCAATTCAAGAAGCATTAAATCAATTCGATAGCTTTCAATTTTGCACTTAAGTTCCATTCGTCTCCTATTTGGAGACTTGTCATAACTCTGATTTGAAAGACAATTGCAATAAGAAATTTAATTTCAACTAAAATATGTCAATTTGATTAAAATTTATATTTTCCGTCGCTTTATAAATACGCCAACTTGAAAGAGGCGTAACAAACGGAATCCATAGATAAATTATCCATGGATACAACAGATGGAATCATTTGGAAAATTTAAGCGATCACACACTGCCTTACTTTCATCATCCTTAAATACTACCGTCTTAATACTACTATCTGTCTAGCCTGTGTTTGTTATCGCTTAAAAATTCATCTTCTCGATTTGCGTGGGATGGCCAATTCTCAGGAATACGATACAATTATGTACAGAACGATTCTCATAAGCAGCGCTTCTACTACTTTATCTTTTTTTTTCTTTTTTTTTGTTGTATTGTTTTTGCAAGGGCAGCTCACATAGTCGTCATAATCGCATCGTCGTATTCTTTATCCACTTCCTCTTGAACCCTATTTACGCTACACAATAATTATGAATATCTTAGATTATGCATTCTTACGAAAATATTAAAATTAAACATTACGCATGACAACACTGGCCGACAGAGTCGAAGCGACGTGACCGGCGGAACCAAGCGGATTTCTCAACGCGCGTCCTCATCACGGACCGCGGATGCACCGCGTCATATAATGCGCGAAATATTAGACTTTTTGATGATGTCTCCTACGAGAAGCGATCTCTCTTACCTACTCTTTCCTACGCCACCTTCTCTCTTCCCCCTTGGAAGGCAACAAATATAAAAATTCCCAATGTTTTTTTGATTTACTGATACGCCAAAGGATATAGTGGTCCGGTATCCGCGAGGATCGACCGATCGCATGGAAGCGGCGGAATCATTGTCGACCAATGCTACTATGTACGTTTCCTTAGCTTGGCGTGTTTGACATTTGCAAGCATGCAGGTTCAGTCATGCGTGGCAAACGTGTATGATCAGCGTGTGTGTATATGTAGTTGTTCACTTTTATTGCGCGCGTCTCGCTGAACAGCGTCCTGTGATTGTTTCTTTTTTTCCTTCTAGTTTCATATATATGCTTATATATGTAATATATATATATATATATATATAATATATATATATATATATATATATATAATATATATATATATATATCTCTTACTCTTTTTTTCTACTTCTTTCAGTTCACGAAGGAAAAAAAGCCGTCTCTTTCACGTCGTTCGCGGTTGCGCCAGTGATTGATCGCGAAACGTTCCCAAAACACTCCACCGACACGGAGAAGCGGAAAGTAAAAAGGAAACTGTTGTGCATGAGTAAATAACGGTTCGCTTGTTCGTCGTTTGGTTATCAGTCCGTTCAGGTACCTTTGACGTTGAAGAGAAAAACTAATTTAATTCATTCTAGACCGAGCTCCGCTATGCGCCCGTAATAAATGCCATACATTCGTAACATCGCCATTACTCGCGTTGCGATCTTACGCGGATCATTGTGATACCTCGAGTTCGAACATCACTAATGAGAAGCGTAATATGCTACGTACCGATAATCAGTACGTAGTGTTCATTACTCGTCTTTCATGTTTACTTCAATGTAAACCCGACTTTTAGCCGCTTTATTAGCCGTTCATCAGCACTTCTCTCGGTCTTCCCTTGTCCTTTAATCTTCATCTCACCGTTTTTTCCCTGTTTCTTCTCTCGCCTGTTTTTCTTCATTTTTTTTTTCTTCATTTAAACTCTACGTTAATAAATGGTAAAGAGACACACTGGACATTGGCACGACAGGTGGCATCTAGATTTAATATAGAATAAAATTTACGTTATTGCGATAACATTTGGTATCGTTGCGTCGTTGCCCAGTTGATCTGGTATCCCTGCATTCCTCGTTTCTTCCACATTCGTGGGGGGTCCGGAGAGTGCGGTGGGGGGGTGGGGATCGGGGCAGAACACCAGGCAGCGACGTCAATGCTTGTTTTTTTAAGGTTTCTTTCTTTTGATTAGATTGATACAGTCTACGTTTGATACTCGCTGCAGTCTTCAGAACTGTCCAGCATAAATGGAACACTCTTTGACCTGATCAGAGACCCTCGGCCGATAAATCTTCATTGAAAAGCGCCCGCCATTCACAGTAAAATGGCAGAGAGCGCGGATAGTTCTCTTTTTTTCTTCATCTTCCTTCTTCTATGCGTTATCTTCAGATTACAAATGCTTACTAGATTGGCTTGGAACGACGAGAACGCTATTTCGTCGTTATAGATCGTGGCAAATACACGCACCAATATGTTAAAGAGACCGTTGCAATTGGTCCAACTTGATCTTCCGCAATCCGTAAATCTTCTCGGAGTAATGACGCGACCGCAAAATTCATATTTGCAAGTACCTTTCTTTCTTGTCGAGTGTTCTTTATGAACGTGTTATGTGTGTAGAGTGTAGTTTGTCATGTAAAATTAGATATTTATCGCACGATTTGGCTTGTATGCCGCTGCGATTTTTTTGCTTACGCGTGTTCTACTCAAGGCGGATACGAGGGTAGTAATTTTTTTTGTTAAGTAACTCGTTATAGTAATTGCGTTTCTTAGCAATATAATTGACGTTTCGTGAAGACCTCGTCCGTCTCATTCTCTCTCGTTCTCTTTCACACCCTCTCTATCACTCTCTAAGCTCCCCCTCCCATTCCCTCATTCCCTCACATGCTCGTCTTCTATCATCAACGACTACACAAGCAGACACATCTCGTATCCGCTTTAGCCAAAGACACTGATCAATACATGATAATACTAAGTATACAAAATGTAATCGTGTAATCTTAAAGGAATGAGAGGCGGGGATCAGAAGGGAAGTAATACGCATTCGATCACGAAGTTTGCGTCAGCCGAGCTGCATATTTGGACTTGCGTAATAAGCAAGTGAATTTTTCAATTATAAGACGAGATTTCGGGCGGATGGCCTCTCGTTCTCTACATCGACTCACCTCCCAAAAGATCTCCCGGTAAGTACGAGTTGAGAGAACTGGGAGTTGCTCGTTGCTGATCGCTGTTGTCAATTCCCGCGTTACTCCACAAGGAATTGCTGGTGGGCGGAGCGCCCCAGAGCTGACTAGAGCTGCCTCCCCATGTGTCAGGTGGCGGGCCAGCTTTGTTAGTTGGTCTAAGGCCCCAACCGGCTCCTCCGGAACCGCCGGCCTGCTGCTGTCCGCCATGGCCGAGTTGCTGCAGAATCGCAGCAACCTCGCTCTCTGCGGGCGACTCGGCGAATATCGTTGTGTTACCCAGGACGCAATTGTTTAGGGCTCCTTGAGCCTGGAAAAGAAAATCGACAATCTCGTAATACATTTCAGCCATCAAAAAAACATTTAATAATAAATAAATATTAAAACTAGTAAGAATTTTAAAAAAATTGCGATATATTCCGTTACCTTGATTGCTTCGTCGCGAGAGGAATATTTTGTCAAAGCGATTCCATGATTCTGGTAGAGACGGAAGTCTTGAACCGGTCCATGTTGCATACACAATGTTTTCAAAGTAGAGCCGTCGATTTGTGGAGTAAGATTCTTTAACAGAAGCCAAGTAGACATCCAACCCGTATTACCGACGGTGGATGATTGAAGGCCCCACGAGCTAGATGATCTACTAACACTTCCTAAGCCAGCACCCCAGCCATTGCTCGCGTTTGTAGCTCCTTTACTGCTTAAACCAGGAGGTGGTCCACGTGCTTTGCTCATCGGTGCACCCCAAAGTTCTGAAGTCACAGCAGTAGGCGGAGGAGCGGATTCTCCCCATGTATTTTTAGTAGTGCTGTAATGAATTGAATCTTTAAAAAATGTACGTTTTCAAGTAGAAAAAGACAATGTACATCTATCATAAATGTAGACCCATTACCTAGTAAACGCACTAGGTGTGGTAGCTGGTGGATTGAATGTCCATGTAGAATTGCTTAAACTCGGGATCGACGTATCGGGATTAGCTACTTGCGGTGGTGGTGATGTTTTGCTGCTCGATGAAAAGATCGTGTCGGGATCCTTGATAGTGGCCAGCGATAACGGAGAACGTACAACAGAACCGGGAGTGATGCTAGGATCATCCTCGATGCTTTTTATCTGGGTACCCTAAAATGAAATGAAATATAGGTGGACCTGGATAAGCTTTAAATATTAACACGCTGCTTTTATTATGTTTTAATAATTCGCGTGTGCGTTTTTTAAAATATACTTTTACAAACACTATTTTCTTGCATTCGAATAAAATGTTCATAACAGCAAATGTAAATAATGATTGACGGTATTGGAAATGGATTACCTTCCATGGCTTCCCTGGTTCAAACTCTGGCACGAGATCAGTATATGCAGCACCACCTGGTTGCCAGTCTTTTCCATCAGTTGAATCGCTGTTACTTGGATCAGGCCAGCCGCTGTCGCCGAGTCGAGAAGACCATGTGCCATCTCCTTGACCCAACAAGGGATTCATGTTCGGACTACTATGTGACTGAGTCAAGCCACCAGGAGTTGCAGGCGGTTTACTCGTAGTTCCGGGAGCACGGGAAAATTCATTCGATACCAAATCGCCGTCCTTATCAAGCGATGGCAATTTCCATTGATTTAATCTTGACTGTTGCTGACTCTATAAAAAATAAAATAGAAATGTAGATTATAGTTACATGCATTAGGATTTCATATCTTTTATATAAACTGATACATACCACTGGAGGCTCTTTGTTCATCGTTATATCACTGAAACTGTTTTGCAGAGCTGACATGGGATCATGCACGGGATTTTTGTAATATTCTGCTGCCTGCGATGGAGGAGCCGATGGATGTTGTTGCTGTTGCTTCATGTATGTTGCTTGCTGTACCGCGATTTGATTCTGCAAATTCGTGATCTGCTGTTTGGTCTTCGTGATCTGAACACTGATCTGTAGAGCTGATTGATTGCTTCCTTTCATTGTATTTTGGACAGCATGTTGTTGATGTAATTGCTGCAAAACTTTGATTTGCTGTAGCAGCTGATTCAGTAACATCAGAGTTTGAGGCGCCAACGGTTGATTCAAAATTTGGTGGTTCAAATATCCCTCGTGCACAGCTAGTTGAATTTGTTGCACAAGCATCCGCAATTGTTGTGTACTTGGCTGATTCTGTGATGCGCGAGATGCCTGAAAATTATTTTTGTTATCATTAGCACTATTATAATATTTATTAATTCTATTGGAAAAATAAAATAAATAATAACATAATTATATTCTTGAATATATGAATCATTATATCTCGTAGTCAATAAAATTTTATTTTATTCAATATCTGATATTATTATAATCTGAAAATATGCAATTAAATATAGATTTATATTTTGATTTATATTGATTTATATAAATAAAAATTGATTTATATAAATATGTAATTATGTACTTATACATTCAAGCAAATTAGAAGCGGCTCGATTTATATCATGGAGATGGTTTACACTGTATTAAAAATAACATATCCTACTACTTTTTAAAAAATAAATTATGAAATATTAATATCACTTGTGTGACAGATGTCCTATGAATAACCAAATTATTATAGTCTAAATGTCTTTAATTTTAAACTGTGATCAACTGTAGAAAGTTAGTAATGCATTATTAATAATAAAATAGTGATTAACATGCACAAGACCAATACTGCATCAAACGCAAATTCATGCATTCAAAAATCAGATTAAACAAATACATAAATATAAGCTAATAAGAAATTAGAGTTGTGTGTGGCACCTTTTACTAACAAAATTTTTAATCCTTAAAATTTGTGATCCAATAAAGATATTTAATTCGTAAATACGCCTATAAAATAATCTTGCTACAATCTTTCTTGTATACATTCGCTGTGTAAATCTTTTTGGATATAATCTTTTTATATTTGCCTAGTTTACATCGAGCACTTGATACGCGTATAGTATAGGCGGAACCAGACTATGCGCGATTCGTAATTCGCGATTCGTATATTCGTGAATAGTGTAGAGGGAAAATTCGTCGGCTAGCTCGGCTAGCGAATCAGTGCGAATGGCGAATCGCGCATGGCGAATCGACGAATTTTCCCTCTACACTATTCACGAATATACGAATCACGAATCGCGAATTACGAATCGCGCATAGTCTGGTTCCGCCTTATCAAATAGTAAATAACTAGTAAATTAGTTTAATCATTGGGTGTTCAGCTCAAATACACTACATGATACGCGTATCAAGTGCTCGGTGTAAACTAGGCAATTATATATGTAACAATATAATTATATATATATATATACATATATATATATATATATATATATATATATATATATGGGCGCAGAATTACTTATAGGGGGGTGCACCCAGAAGAGGATGCACTGAAAAAACAATTTCTTCCCAGTTCATAATCGTGCGTTGGTATTCTTGTAAATTGGCGCCGCCAATTGTATATGCAAAGAGAAGCCTGAGAGCGGCCATCCCGGCCTTTTTCGTGGGACCGTCGAAAGCCCCGTACACTAGCGCCATTACATCCATTTTCGAGTTTGGCGCATTACATCAAGTTTTTGTTCAAACATTGATTTTTCTAAAATTGATTTCTCAAAGGCTTATTACAAATGTTAATTAATATTTAAGCATTAAGTTTTTGTTCAATTGAAAAAATTATAGTCGATATTACTATATTTTTTTCCAGTAAATTCTTTTCCCTGTCCCTTCTCCACTTATTTCATAGGCCAGGGGGGTGCAAGTGCACCGCCTTGAACTCCCCTCCCGGCGCCCATGTATATATATATAACAAATATCAATTCTTGATTATTTTTTCTTTAAAAAATAACAAATAAATAGAAATAGATTCTCACTTTTGATACAACCCATAATCGCTTTGCTATTTACGCGATAATAAATAGGAAATGGGGCATTTATTTCATCGCGCTTTTCTTTATAACAAATAAACATTAAAAAAACATATAGTACTTATGACGTTTTTAAACGTGAGCTTATTCACCTGATTGAAAGGGGGTTGTGGCGTATTGGTACTTGGCTGTTGTTGCTGTAGCGGAACAGCTGTCTGCTGCTGTTGCTGTTGCTGAAGCTTGAGAAGACTAGCACTGGTGACAGAACCACCTACGCCCCCACTGGTTGCCCCACTGGGCACTCCTCCACCCTATGTTAAATACAAATTGTACCCCATGCCTATATCCTTTCTACCTCTCTCTCGCATTAATATACTATATAAACTATACACATATATAAGTACACACAATATTTCTATTGCGAACCAAATAAAACCAATAAAACACTCTTCTTTCCCAGACACCAATCGTAACTAAGAATTTATATTTCTTTCCTCACATACAAATATTTTATTTCTTCTGCGGTACTTAAGTTGTTACCGTTTCCGAACGGTGTATATAAAAATATGCAAATATTTTATGTAACAGTTGGATACACATAAAAAACAGTTAGTAATTATTCAAACCGCATTTGTATTGTGTAGCGGTTTCAATTCATATCTCCAATTCATCACTCTTTCAACTATTAGATATTGTTAATAATAAAAATACTCACGAAATATACACACGCTCAATCACTCGTTAAGCAATTTTCATGAAAACCACAACGCGCACTTATTTTAAGTCAAATATCTTAGCTTCATTTTCAAAATCAACACTGTTAATGATTACACTTAAGAATTTATTATATAAAAAAAATAATATACCTCAGAATATTGTTTAAACCACAAAAACTTCTTTCCGATAAAACTGTATGCTGTTTAACAACATTAATCAAGCTTACCGGAGGGAATGACATCTGCTGTCCGACGTGATTGAATCGAGGATAGGCTGGTGTGGTAGTCGCTTGATGCGTTGGATCGTAACCTGAGTGTGTCTCATGACGTCTCCACTGATCGACAGGACGTATTTGATTAAGGAGTTCCAATGCTTCTTCTCGATTCATCTCTCGATTCCTTAATGCTACCTCGACATCCTCTTTCTAAAATAATAGAATAACCACATTCTATAGTATATATATATACTATACACAATATCTTACAAGAAACTCCATTAATAGCCAAATTTAAAACATTTAAAATTAATTTTATTGCTTTAATAATTAATTCTATATGCCAAAAATTTTGCCAACGAAAATTCAATAAAATGCCAAATTATGTATGTTTACTATTCACAATTGAAGATTTTTAACAAATTTAAATAAGTCTAGAGTACTTTAGAAATACAATTATAATATAGAATACAAAATATTGAATACAAAAATCAAAGATTTCGCACCTTAAATCCTAAATCGCAAAGGTAACGGAACTCGCGACTGTTCCAAATAACTTCCTTTGTTAAAGTAGGTTTCGCAGGATGTGCCCAGCTAGGAGTCGGATCCATATCAGAATCGGTCCAGCTACTAGCAGGTCCCATGGCAGGCTTTGGCTTGTGCGCAGTTGGACCACCCCAACCAGGATTCAATGGAGGTTCGTTCCACGTAGCCGGTGTCTTAGGATCATCCCAAGATGCAGTTTCATGCGGCCCATCTGTCCATGTTCCATTACGTCCACCTGGAGCTCCAGGATGACCCCACATGGGATTATTTACATCTGGTTTCATTCCAGGTTGACCTGGCATTCTGTTCTGAGGCATGCCTGGTGGACATTGCATGCCTACAATAAAGAGCACATAGATTAATATCATTAAATAAAGCTTTTAAAAAATTAGCATATTATGTACGTTATGTACGTTAATTATTCTTTTACCAGCATTTTTTAATAATATAAAATAATGAATAGATTTTTCGCAAAGCGTCTCTTCGCAAATGCGTACCTCCACGAGCCAAGTTCGGTGCAGGTATATCCTTCCAATGTGAAACCTTGCTACCTGGCATAGCACGTTGGTTAGCACCCGGATTTCCCCAGAGGCTAGTTCCGTCGTCATAATTGGGCACATTACGTCGTTGCGTCGGTGGCGAGGGTTCCTCCCAACCGGACGGTTTGCCAGGCATAATGTCCTTTGGCGGTTGTGCAGCCCATTGATTCATGTTCGACGGATTAAGCATCTTGGCTGGCGGCCCGGATGGGTGTTGATGACCCATCTGATGATGTGGCGGTCCGGGTGGTTGACTCCACATGGCATCCGCATTCGCACCATGCAATCGCCCTGATATTCCACGTGGATCACCACGCATGTCAGCCATTCGTGGATCGCGTGCCATAGGATCCATCACACGTATATGTTCTCGGGGATCCAAAGACATACGGTGATCCCGAGGATCACGCATCTCTCGTGGATCCACAGATCGCAAGTCTCTCGGATCTCTATGGTCTATTCTGGGATCGCCCCAATTAGATCCTGTTACGAGTAACATTTTTTGTAATCACGATTTTGTAATTACTTTTGTCACATGCGATAATCATATCGATTTATAAATAATCTTATCTAAACATGACATGCATATTTTGTTAAATCTGCATAAAATTTATTCGTTATCATAATTAAAAAATGTATTATATAATCAGATTATTAATTTAATTTATATTAATTTTATAATCAGATAATCATAAATATATAAGACAATCACTTATAAATCAATATAGTTTGATTTTGCATTGCAACCAGTCATAGATAAAGCCATCAATATAAATTCGTATATCGATATTGTTCAGGAAGAAAAGTTATGCTGTTATGCAAGTGATAGATTACACAAGTTAAATTTCTTACATTTCTATATCCACAGTTATAAATATATATATGCAGATGCATAAACATTTACAATTTTATATAGATAATTAATTCAAATGTATAATTAACAGGATATAATAAAACAAAAATTAAAAAAGAACTAATATAGACAAAGAAATTATTGCATTTATACTGTCGTCAATTCTATACACATTTTGGTTTAGGGTGAAAGCATCTAACATAGCACTTCCACATAAAAAGCATATTTCCATATAAATAGCGTAACATTTTCTCAAACAATAATAGCAAAAATTGCTTGAAACTGCATTGGCAAAGGCAAATATGCAAAATCAGATGAAAATCGCTTTAATTATACCCCCAGTTTTTATTTTAAAGCTCTGTGAACGCCGGAGTGTCTCTATTTAATTCTAACAGGCAAATATATAACATACACTTACACTAAACATAAGCCGCAGCTGAATGTGTCGAAAGCATAATAATGTAATTAATTTATTATCTTGCATTATACGTTCAACTGCGCAAATACAAGTGTAAGTTCTGATGTACACTTTGTGGCCAATTATTTGTTTCAAAAATTTAAGAATATGGGACTTTGTTCAGGATGCTCCAATTTCGATCAAGTAATAATATGCAAAATACGCAGTACATATTATTTTACCAGTTATAAATTTCTTCTAAAATATGTATTACATAAACAATGCTTATCTTTTATACATATATATTATATATATATATATATATATATATATATATATACTGCATTTTATTATATATTAAGTAAATTAAGTATTACTTTCGACGAATTTTTTAGTTTCAATTACATTACATATATCTATAAAACATTTTAAAGCAATTTCAATTTCAACTTTGTAGTAGAAATTTTCAATGTAGAAGTAATGTTATAAGAGAGAGAAAGAGAAAGAATGTAAGAAAGATATTGACAAACTTAGATATCATTTCCTTGTGTGCACAGAATAAAAAAATAAAAAAATAGTAAAAATGAGAACGACATAACGTGTTTATAATAGTATTTTCTTCTATGTTATCTACAGCTCTACTATAAATGCGTTATAGCAACTGAACGAGACTCGGGTTTCTGAACATAGTCACATAAAGGATACGTTAGCAGTGCGCTAACAGGCACATTACAAACAGCTAATATAACGCTAGAAAAATCAAGGATATTTCAAAATCAAGAAATTTGGAAGAACATTTTGCCTATATAGATCTGGCATCTCCAGCCTTCACCAGCCTACCTCCCCACATACCGGCTTGATTACCGGCAGCACCAGTCCACTGAGCTGCGCTCGGCTGTGATTGCGTTGGTGCACCGGTCCACATGTTGGATGAGTCTGCTGTTTCGTCGTCTTCGCCCCAAGTGCCGCCGATGTTAGTCGCGGGAGTATGGCCCCACGGTGTTTTCGTTTGTTGTTGAGGCGGTGGCTGTCCACCGTTACGCAGATTCGCCTCCCACAAATCAGTACCGTTGTTCACCGGTGGTTTCCAGATCGGTACACCGTCTTTAGTTATGGTGGGCTCGGGAGATGTTGGAACGTCCCAATTTGTATCTTGATTCACGTTTTGCTGCATAATTATTCATACATATTGTCATCAAATATTATATAAAATGAATAATTGTCAATTCTTTAGCAATTACTACTCTCTTCCACATGAAAAGTTCGTTGAAATTTTCTATTGAATAATAAAGATAATTTAAAAATCAATGTTAATTTTTAAAATGTATAATCATGCATATTGTATTTTACTTACACAGCCCCAACCATCGTGACTGAAAAGTGCTTCCCTCATTGTATTGAGTTGTTCGAGTTGCTGTTTCGTAGACGGATTATTAGTCGTTGATGTGTTGCCAATGCTTACAGCTCCTTGGGTAGGATTATTGGACTGATTATTGTTCGCGCTTGAACCTGAAGACGGCTGCTGTTGAACGCCACTACTATTGTTATTTTGCACTGATGGATTTTGCCCAAGACCACTTGGGTTATTAGATTTTCCCTGAGACCATTGGTTATTATTCTGATTCCCTTGGGTAGGGTTATTTGATTGAGATGTTGGCGGACCAGATTGTTGATTCGATTGTTGATTGGGATTATTAACTTTACTCACATTACCTAATAGATAAAAAAAGAAATACAATCGTTTTTATAAATTATAGAGAAAAATAGAGTTTAAGTCATATTCACAACTAACGTTTAACAGTATTTTATATTGTTTTTATAATTTATCTATGCACATCCAAAATATCCACACGTATTTTGTTATATATCGTATTATGTATTATCTATATCTTAAAAAATCTTCATAAGTAAAATTATCGAGGTTTCCACAAATTAAATATAATTCTTACACAAAATTTGATTTAAATAGTAAAAATTTGTATATATGCTTATGGATACTTTGGACACATCTATCAATTCTAAATTTCTTTTTAACTATATATATATGTATATATATATGCTCTTACCCGGATTATTTTGGTTTCCAGGTGGTCCTTGATTTTGATTTTGATTTGGATTACCAGTGACAGATCGATTGACAGTGTTTCCGCCCCAATTATTCGGCGCGTTAGCACTACCGGGTGGGTTTCCGGGTGTACCACCCCATCCACTCTGATTCGTATTATTATTATTCGGCGTAGTGGCTTGCGTTGTCCCCCAATTGGCAGCTCCCCCGCTGTTCAAGGAACTCTCTCCACCTCCTACTAACCGCAGTCCCATTGGTATACCCCAACGTTGCTTATAACTTGCAATAGGCTCGTTGTAGTTTTCATACAACTCCGAGACACATTTGCGAAATACGACGTCCAAGACAGATCGTAGTTGACGCCGATTAACTTCGTATTCGTTCCTGTTTGTCTCGTACGTTCTTCGACAAGCAGAAACTAAGTCGCGCACATAATGCTTTAGGAGGTGCCATATCGTAGTCGATAGAGAGAAATCTTCGTTGCCGTTGCATATGATGGCATTATCGTCATCGTTCTTACGACTTTGGTCGTATTTAAGAGTATCTCGGTGATATTTGCAGATCAACTGAGCGTCATCTTTCGATGTTGTAGTAGCCTTGAGCTTGTCAATAGCATAAATTTGCGCGTCTTTAAATTTAGTTGCGTCATAACGACACAAGTCATTCTTATTAAGATCTGTATGACTTAGCAACATATATTGGATACATATTTGGTCATTTTGGAGTATATTGAAATATTCCAATCGCATTTCATTGTCGTTCGTGCGACTCTCCGCCCGAGATACAGGTACAACAATTGTTTGGGATGCGACGGTGGCTGATTGGCATGTAAGCGTCATCGTAGGCTTGCAGGTAGTCATTATAGGAATGTTGACAGTCAACTTAACTTGCTTACTGTTGTCAGATTCGTCAAGTCGAGCGGCATGAGATGTTTCAAACTTAACGTTACTAGACTTATCGCTTAACTTAGACCTAAATACAGACTTAATGGTAGAGTTAGATTCGCGATCGGTAGTGACCAATCCCCTATATCTACTAATCTTAAAACAAGTGTTTAGAGGCTTATTGTTATCCTGAAATAAAAGAGCACCAACAGTATATATTGTTGCTTCGGTACAACTAATACCATCATTTTGAGACCCTAAGATCCTAACATTAGTAGTCATTACACTAGTCTTGTAGCACACAGCGATGTCAACAATGTCTCCGATAACATCTGGATTATTATTACTAATATTAATTTCTTCTTCAATACTACCAACGTTACTGTACTCGTTATTATAATATTCATTATAATTATTACCAACGTTGTAATCATTACTTTTACATATTATTAATAGTGGAACACATATGTGTTGCATCAGCTCGGTCACAGTGACATTACATAATGGAGAAATAGAAGATTGTACATATAGTTGTGTGAGATTTTTCAGGAAAGATCGCAAAGTGTGGTCAATTACTTCGTTTCTGGAAACGATAAGCGTAATGGAAGAACTTGCGGCGTACATCGCGAAATTCTGAGCGTAAACAGACACCGGTACTAGAGTGTTGACATTCAAATGCGATTCCAAGAGGTGTCGTACTATTCGGCGGCTCAGCGAAACTCGGATGTCAGAGTTAGAATCATCTAGAATTCTATCGTTTGCAAGCAGTCTAGAGATCTGAGCAAAACTGGTAACTAGGGCATACTTATCACCTAGTAGTTTCATTCTATTCGATGTGGTGGTAGAATCGTCCCTTTTAATACAAAGTACCGGGATAACAGCAGCTATCATGTCAAAGCCACCACTAAAAAGGAGGTAATGGTTACTGTAACTGGTTGAGCTGAGCAATATCACAGACTTGGAGTTGTTATTACTTACATAACTAAAATTAGCCTTAAATTTATTGTTGTCGCCTAGGTCAAGGCAGGACCCTAGTAAGGAGTAATTGTCATCAGAGTTAGGGAGGCGTAACAACCGTTGGGGACTATCAGACTTGGGTATCCTAACTAGGCTAGGTACCCCAACGGTGTAACACACTTCGTCCCTTTCAAAATTTACACTTACCCTTATGTGTACCCTAATGTATACAGTACTAAAGCTAGTCTTATTATCACTTAATGTCTTACAAGTAGACTTAGAGTTATTGGCGGAGCTGCCCAGCTGCAGACCAAGCAAGCCCGGTGTGTTTTGCTTTCTGTACTTGTGATGATTATGTTCTGCATTGTTGTGATTATTTATTTTATTATTATTATCGCAGATTTGAGGGTGATTTGTTGGGTATTTTGTGGTTGCTGGCGCCACTGACTGGCAGGCCTTACCTATGCCGGTTGAGTTGAACTCACCTATAATTAGAATGATCGCGCTGTAAATGTAATTTGTTGTCCCTGAGTTTCCAATGTCTATATTAGATATATAAACATTTATTCAGGTTTAACATATTTAAATTTCGCTTGGATATTATTGAAAGTATACTTTTGAATATAAAAAATGTCTAAATTAAAAGAAAAAATCTAAATTATAGAATTTAATATTAATAAAATATTTAGCAAAATGTTTTGTAAAAAATTAAGTTACTTAACTATCCATGCTTTTAATATAAATTTTCTTCATAATATTTATCAGCTGAGCTTATAATTTTATTCAGCTTTACAACAAATTAATGAATCTAATATCTAAATTTCTAAAAGATATTCTTGTTTTTATATATTAATATATAAAACATTAAATAAACATGAGCTGGACAAATTCAAAGAATATATATAAAGGAAAATATTACTATATATATATCATTAAAATATTTCATTTATTCACCAGCTTGGTTCAGCAGGACGGTTGAAAAGTCATTGGCGGCGGTAGCTTCGGGATGGCTAATAGGTGCTGCCATCATGCTGCTGTTTGCTATCGATTCGATATCACAGTACCTAATGTGCTCTGATCCTTCCCCTTCCCCCACCCCATCCAGACTGCTTTCCTCTAATACTACTACATCCCCCTATATAAACATATAAAAAACGACAAGTTTATGTTTGTTTCTGGAAATATTTGTCTTTAAACATAAATATGTAAACATAGTGTAACATATGAATAAAAAATATGTAAACTATGACACAATAATGTGAAACTGTGTAAACAATGTCGCGTATATAGATAAGATAAATAGGTGTAATAAGGTGTAATAGGTGTAATAATCGTAAATAGTTGTAATACAGTATCTACAAAAAAAGTCATATAAAAGCCATTTAATATATTTGCATATGTAAATGCAGATAATTAGATACTCATAACAAATGATGCAATTAATGCTAATATATTGACTATGATACGTAACTTCTATAAATAGTATTTTATGCGTCATACGCGTGTCTACAAAGTTTTTAAACCGTCTCATAAAAGTATCGATACAATTTTTATTAGATTTATTTCTAAAATTTTATATAGCTACTTTTATACATTAAGATAATAATTTATATTGACCTCAAGTTTGACATTTCAGTAACATGCACAATAAATTTTGGATTTATAAGTGCTATGGTATATAAAAAGTTATTAACCTAAATGCTTGCAATTTACATGTAAATACTTACCATGGAATTTTGTACGAAGGCATTTGTTTCTGTAGAAATCTCATGTGAACTAGAATTGTGTGGAAACATTGGGCTCAGTTCTTCTTTGGCAGGCAATGCATAGAAACCAAGATCTGTACATAAAATACAAATATATCTATCAATAATTTGAATCATTTACAAAGAAAAATTTGCATCCCATCATATCAAAATGAAAAATTTTTTTCGTAGTAACTTTTGAAGTAATTAGATTTGGTAGCACTAAATGCAGAAATAGCAGTGATTGCAATTGCTGACAGTAAAAAAAATATTTAAAATCATTAGAGGTGTGCGAATAGTTCGAATTCGAATCGAATCGAATCGAATCACAGTAGATTCGATTCGATTCGTTTTCGAATCTAAAAGGTTCGAATTCGAATAATTCGAGAATTTCGAATCATCAATGGTTCGATTTCGAATCGATCGCCTATTTTGATTGCTTCATTTATATCTTCCGCGCGACCAATCTTGTATCAGCGCATAATAACGAAGCAGGAAAATTTGTTATGTAAATCCGGGAAATTTTGATTCGAATTCGATTCGTATTCGAATCGAAGAGGTTCGATTCGATTCGATTCGACGTGAAAATTTCAGATTCGATTCGATTCAATTTCGAACATGTTATCAAAGATTCGATTCGATTCGATTCGACTTGCAAATACTTGATTCGCACACCTCTAAAAATCATAAATATCAATATAAAATTAAGCAGAAAATTTTTACTTTCTAACATAAAAAATAAAAATTGTATACGATGAATCGTAAAATCATTGTATTTATCATAAATATACACATAGTATTTACTCCGAACACGCAAAAAATCATACAATTTTTAAAAATAAGTTCTAGCAATACTTCTAACAATACTTCAAGAAAAATTTATGAAAAATGAGAACAGTTGCAGAAAATATAAAGATAAATTGTAGTACCTCGTAAACTAACGTTATCAGTGCGCTCCTAGCTCCATGCCAGTGGAGATCTGAAAAACACAAAATATGTCATTATAATTTTGCAATCAGTAGGTATTTGCTACAAATGCATTAAATTTTGATGCTTAATAAATTTTGAGAAAATTTTCTCAGTAAAAATTGTCTTAAAAACCATGTTGAACGGATCTTTAGGCAGTTGTCAACAACAATTTGTCGAGACTCAATATTAGATATTCTAGCAACTGAAGTTAAGCAAATAGAATTTCTGTTAAAACAAAATTCATTTAGAATTATTAAAAAAATAAAACCTTGTCATTTATTTATTAATTTACATTTATTAATTCTAAAGCATAATTCAGAAATTTTTTGTTTTCAATGTTTTTATCTCTAAGAAAATCTGAGAATCAATCAACGTCAAACTTGTCAAAGAATCTGTCATTAAAATTTCATTCAGTAGAGCACTTTGTATATTGACAATTATGTAAAAACAACTCTCTTTAATGTCCAAGAAAATCACTACAATTTATAAAATAAAAAGAATAAAGCAACGAAATTCATAGCTAAATTAAAATATCGATCTCAAGCACAAAAAATGGGAATCTTTTTTTATCCTTGTCTTATCAGTGATTCTAGAACCAGCATAGTAAATCCACTCCGAACGCTCGTCTTTCCGACTACAGTTCACTGTTGCTATCGATCGGAGCACCTCAAAGCAGCAAAACGAGAAAGAGCAGCGCAAAAGATCCGTTCAAGGTTAAATCTAAGTTTTCTATAGCCGGCCGCGGGGATCCGAGACCCGTTAGCTGGACGACATCGTACCAGGCCCCTAACCTAAACGACGTAATAATCGCACGGCCCCGCTTATATCCAACGCCCGAAATATCGCACGCTCCACATCCCGCTCTCCCGCGGGGTTTTCGCGCGAGAGATCCGCGCTTAACTCGACCCGACGACGACGACGACGGCGGGCGCGACTACGGGGAGGAACGCTGCGCGACGACGTACGATCGTTTGATAACGCGACATTATTTACGTCCTGTAAAATGCCACCTCGGCGCTCCGGGGCGCTCCGTTCTGGCCGAGCAGCGCGGAGCGCAGCAAACGTCACACTGGTGCGAGGCGACGCGCGACGCACTTCCCGGAGAACGAGCCGGAGCTCGCGAAGGTGCCAAACGCGAGCAGCACCAAACAGACAAAGAGAGAGAGATGTATATAGAGATGGGGAAACGATAAAGACGCTAGCACGGAGAACGGAATAGTCGATAGAAAGAGAGAGAGAGAGAGAGAAAGAGAGAAGGAAAAAGAGCGAGAGACAGGAAAGTTTTTTATCCGCCGAGGAAAAAACGTACCTCGAACCGAGCGTCACACATCAGGTCACTCGGGACGATTAAGAGACAGTCGATGTCGGATCCTGCGTACTCTCCCCTGCCCTCCCCCACCCCGCGAGACACATTCGCGAACGAACGTCGGCAGCATCGGCGTAGCCGCGTAAATTCCACGGAAAAAGGTTAAACGGTAACAGCAGCGGCGGCGGCAGCGATGACGGCGACGATAGCGGCGGCGGCGGCGGCGGCGACGGCGCGCAGGGACGAAAGGCAAAGGAAGAAAAGGGCCACCGCGGGGAGTGCCGCGCGGGCGACCCTTCGATCGCACCCGGAGCGGAGCACGCGGTTTCGTACGCGGCAGCGGCGGCGGCGATCGGTTCCTCGGACTTACACTCGGCTCCCGGGCACACGAAGAACGGACTCGGTCTCAGCACGAAGCTATTTCGCTAGAACGCACGGAATAGCGAAGCGTAGGTCCGCTCGCTCGGCCGGCCGTTCCCGCGAACGACCATCCTCCCCCCGCCGTATGCAGCGCGAACGTTGCGCCGTGCCGCGCGCGCGATCGGAGCGATTGGCGCGGCGCGGGCGAAGCGGGGCGACGTTCACGGCGCTCGCATGTACGTACATACATACACACGCCTCGCCGTCTCTCCCGTCCTCCTCCTCCTCCTCGTCCACCTCCGGTTCCTCCCGGCCGCGCTATGCTGCCGCGCGATGAATCGGAGATACGAACTTTTTTTTTTTTTTTCGCGAAATCGCGACGTCGGTTTCGGTACCCAGGACTCCGATTGTCGCGCCTCTCGGATCTCTGCCGGTTATCGGAGCAGCCGCTGCTCCGATAGCCGCTTCGAAACGTTCGTATCGCTCCCCGATACCGAGGAACGTATCGACATTACGGACGGTTCTTGCAATAACATCATTCGACGTCTAGGCGATGATAAAATGACATGAAGCATCGATGGCACAATGACGAAAGTAACATTGATAGCTGGACATGTCTCTAATAAAGATTGCGTAGATTACTTTGCGCATTCACGACTTAAAATCGAAGTCCGCTATCTGTGCGCTTTATCTTCCGCCATACCGATCTTAATCTCTCACCCCCCCTCTCTCTCTCTCTCTCTCTCTCCCCTCTACCCTCTCGCCTTCTTCTCCTACCATTCTTCGCACTCTCTCATTCTTTCTCTCTCTCTCTCTCTTCTTGTCATTCTCCCTCTCCTTCCACAATTCCCCCTTCTTTTTCTCCCATGTCCTCGCCACTCCCCTCGCTCCCTGCCCTTCTCTTTCTCCTCGTCAATAAGAGAATTCTCACCGTATATCACGCGAATAATCTGTTATGACGACGGACGCCATAAAAATCTCGCGCGAGGTCGCGCGCTTCATTCAAATTTAGCATTACTGTCACCTGCGACTCCACATCCGCGCGGACTGCATTATTTCCGTACCCGCTTGTCGACTTTAGACGGGAAGCCATCCGAGAATAATTTCCGACGCGTTACCGCTGCAGCGCGCGACCAAATCCGGGCGGATCTCCATCGCGAGCGCGGCAACTTCAGACCAGAAGGACAGAACCTGCTAACTTCGCCGTACGATCTCGGAGGAGCAGAAATGCTCCAAAAGAAATCGAAACGTGCAAGGATTCCGACAAGAGCGAGATATCTACACGATCAAGGGCGTCCGCAGGATTTTTTCCAGGGGGGGGGGCATGATTGAAAATATTACTTCCAGAATTAGAATACTTATAATTTGAAATTTATACACCTTTTGCAATTATAATTCTATGAATTAGGGCAAAGATCGGCAAGGTTAGCACAACTTTGTCTTTCCTTTATTCAAAGGGAGAGCAATTGCTAAATTTTTTGCTGATTCCAGGGGGGGGGCAAATACCCCCTCTTGCCCCCCCCCTGCGGACGCCCATGTACACGATCCTTTATAAATAAAGGATTCATTAAAAATAATAAATCTTCCATTTACGCAATATTACTTAGGACCGATTGTCCCAACTTCTTGGTAAGCTAACAGTTAAATCATATGTTTATCTTTGTCTAATTTGAAGGAGAAACAAAGAGGGGCGTATGATTTAACCACAGACTTCGATATACTAACTAGACTGCTCAGTTCAGTTATTTTGCATATGATAGAAAGAGACAGAAGCGCACCCAGCTGCCATTACTAGTTCCAATATATGCATATGTGTATACACTGTCTGTGTACCACGTGAACTGAGTGTATCATGTGAATATATTGTCCGTGTGATGTATACATGCATTAGTATAATCGGAACTATAAATGGCTACCCACATTTTTAGCATCAAAGATGGCAACGAAGTGAGCAGTCTATATAGTTACACGGAAAGAATGGTTTTGCTGAAATATTAAAAAATTTGGCCAGATGCAGATCTGAAGAATAATTTTGTTGGATCATCAAAATAATTATGTAGGACGCCTAAAATAGTTGCTAGAATATCACAACTTTTTGCAGCATTATCATTATGTTGGAATGTCCTACATAATTATTTTGATGATCCAACAAAATTAGTTGTCAGATCTGTATCTGGCCAAATTTTTTAATATTTCTGCGAATCCGTTCTTTCCGTGTAGTATATAGAAGTCTGTGGATTTAACTATTGCCCAAGTAGAACAGAAAGTCATGAAGACGTCAAAATGATGCTAAAATGACGCCTTTGACATCATTTTGAAGTCATGATGACGTCTAAATGACCTCAAAATGATGTCAAAGGCGTCATTTTAGCATTATTTTGACGTCATCGTGATTTTCTGTTCTACTTGGGTGGTTAGCTTACCAAGAAGTTGGAACAACCGGCCCTTAATGTTTCTACAGTTTTATCAAACCGTAAAAGAAACCGTTTGCGCGGATTTTCAAAACACCGCGTATAGCATCCTGAAAATGTAACGTTAAACGTGATGTTTAATTGGCGCGACGACGCGTTCGCTACTCGGAAATAACGAGCGTTCTCCACTGTTGGGCATTTAAAGAGAATGTATAATCATCCGCAGAATGTTCAGGCCTTTTCAACCACAGGCATCTGTAGCTATGCTTAAGCCGCTTCCGTTGATCGGCAAGTCCCAGGAAACGGACATCGAGCCTTCGAGGATAGACGTCCGCATAAAATCGCTCTTGCCATTTTCGAATCAAACCGCAGTACGAATTACGCCAACTTCAAGACTCTGCGAAGATCCAACCGTTGAGTCTCGAAGTATGAAGGATACAGAAGTGCGTGTCGGGCTTTTAGCACTGCACCGTCGTGCGATTGCCAACCGATATGCCGATCTGCTATCTAATCTAATAGTTTACCCAATGAAACACGCCGCCGCGTATTTTTATCGGAGGCCGCGGAGAGTTCCGGGAAAAACGTGTACGATCGAATTACACATGTAATCTCTGTAAAATCATGTAAAAATTCACGCGAAAAGTCGTACGGCGTATTCTCCAATCTCTATTAAGCCGCGCACGGCCGAGGCGGGCTTATATCGATTAAAAATGGCGGATCGCTCGGACTCCCGAGTGTCTCTAGCGCATCGGAACGCGAAGCGCCGCTATTCGACGCGACTTTGTCGGTGTGTGTATGTGTGCGCGCGCGCGCGCGCGTACCGTTCGACTCCGCTTTCCGTGTGAAGGAAGAGCATCATCTCGCTTCTCCTCGCGATCCGCGGAACGTTTTCCACGCGCTTTTCTTCCGCGCGTTTGTCCCCCTCCCGCTCGTCGCCGACGCGACGTAACTGCGTTGCATGCGCCGCGAGCGCGTATTTTGAATGTCCCGTACGCGAGTATCAAAAATTATTGATCCACTCGATGCCGCTGCGCGTGTGTACTGCGTGTACACGCGCGCGCGCGCGCGCGCAGGTGGTCATTGTGTGTGCTCTCGCAAGCCAGTGACTCTCAACCTAGGTGTTTCTGACCTTTAAGTTTTAGCTTCTTTTACGAAAATCTTTGCGGTCCTCACAAAACTCGCGCAATCTTTCAGTCTTCATAGGCCGGTATTCATAGTCTTCAAGACCGTCTTAAGTAATGTCTTAAGACGCCAATACGGCTCTGTGATTGGTTCATAACATCTTAAGATTGGACTTAAGACGGGCTTAAATAACTATGAATACCGGCCTTAGTCACAGACTTCTACATAATGGGGGTTTTCCAGCAAGCGACACAAATCGACACAAGCATCGTTCTATCTTTCTTTTTTGGCAATGAGTAACAAAGATAAAACGATACTTGTGGCGACTTGTGTCGCTTGCTGGAAAACCCCCAAGAATGGTGTGTCCTATCGCTGTCTCTTATACACATCTAGATGTGTATAAGAGACAGCTTCTACATAATGGGGGTTTTCCAGCAAGCGACACAAATCGACACAAGCATCGTTCTATCTTTCTTTTTTGGCAATGAGTAACAAAGATAAAACGATACTTGTGACGACTTGTGTCCCCAGTAAACACCAACTAACAGTAACGTTGCATCAATGTTATAATTTCCTACTCAGCAATGTAAATGCAATATAACACGCATGTTATATTACATTTACATTGTTGAGTGGGAAATTATAACATTGATGCAATGTTACTGTTAGTTGGTGTTTACCGGGTCGCTTGCTGGAAAACCCCCAATATAGATCTGTGTCTTCAGTACACTGACAATTTCAGATGCAAAGTAAATGCCTGGAATGCTTCTCGATGAAAAGCTAATAGGATGCCTCGAATGTCGAGGATGACCGTCGATATTCTAACTTGAATTTCACCTAGGCGGATTATATAACGCGGTACTCTTCCGAGTTTCCATAAATATTAAGACGCTAGATTCAGCTTAACCGAGTTCGAGCAAGCTCGTAAACAGTCCAATTCGACGTCTTTGCGCCAACCTATTTTAAAGACACGACATCGTGTCAGCAGATCACGCGCGAATCTCACGTAAGAACGCGGAGAGACTTGTATATACCGGTATGTCGGTACTTTATCGAGATTCTCGAGATTGAAGCGTCGCCATCGAGGCATGCGGCTGGCTCGTTTACGATCGTCGTGGAATTGCGTCGTTCCGTACGGGAAAACGGTGAGAGTTGAGAACCGCTGGCGTGTGCGCGAGTGCACGTAGGGTGCATGTATATGTAAATACGTGCGGCGACGAGTAACGCGCGCTGTTCTCTCTGGCGCACGTCTGCCCTTCTACTCTGCGAGTCTCGCCGCTATTTTGAATACATCCTAAAGATAGCGTAATAATAGAGTGCGCGTAACCATTACCATCGTATCCGAATCACTGGCGGGGCTAATTTGCGCGGATCCGTATCCCCGTGACAAAATAAACGACCCGGATAAGTTATTTCTCTCCCCTATTATCCCTTCCCTACGTCGAAATAAATAATTTTATCCCTCATTATTGATTGTACACCGCCGCCATCTTTCACAACTCCTGATCCCAACCGATCTTCTTGGAGACTTTATTTTCCCCGATCGAGAAACGCTACGGCACCTCGAATTAGTGCTAACGTATCGCGAAAGTGGCACTTGAGTGCTGCATCTGTCGAGGGATACAATATCAGTCGTGTGGCACACATTTTTGCGCGATATTGGAGGCTCGAAGAGGTCTCAACTTCGCAAAGAAATTTGCGGTCTCAATCGCGAGGGAAAGCCTCTCGTTGTTAAAGGCCGATTAAAATAGCGCCGTTTGCCGAATGAGGCCGCTGTAATAAAAGTTCACTCCCTCGGTGTCGAAGGACGTGCCGATAAGAGAGGAAGACGAGGGAAATTGATACCGTCCTTCTTCGTGGAGAAAAAAAAAAGAGCCTCTAGTAGGGCAAACGGTACGGCGAGTTGGCAAAGTCTTTTTTATCGGGACACGAAGGAATTATTATAAGCTTGAAAGAACTCATTAGCCTCTTTATATTGTAAAAATCAGCTCATAATTATTCTTAGAGTGTCTGCGTTATCGTCGGATAGTACGTTATCGTTTACGAAATTGCATGTGGGATTCTGCTCGAATATATATTCGACGTTTGGTGTCCTTATTCACCATTTTATATCTAATAACGCTTTTTGGCCTCTACTTCTCACATTTCTTTACGTGCGAAGTACATAAAAATACATAATTTATAAACGTGATAGAAATTGTTGCTCCCTTTCTCTCCTTTTCCCTTTTACGCTGCACATCGCCATAACTGCGGCAAGATTATTTAAATTTCAAGATCACCGAGAGGAGTAAAATGACGTTCAACAACGAAACTTTCGTACTCCTGACTCGCGAAATTTTACTCGCGATAAAAAGATTCTTCTAGAATCTCGGATTTCAGCGCAACTTTTTAGCCCGAAACGTAACATAGAGTTATAAACTCTCGGAGGATTATTCGTCCGGAATTAAAAGCGGATAAACGTGATTTGCACGAGAAGCGAGATAAATTTTCGCACAGCGAAATACGATTCGCGTGCGGTAGTTAATTCGCGCGATGACGCTAATTGTAGCCATGCTAATTCGATTACGTTAGCGGGGAAGGTCATCAGTGGGTGCGTTCGTGATCAGATGGAGCGATTTTACCGGATCAGCGAACAATGTGATGTAGTAACGAATTGTCGTGAATAATGACACCCAATCGCAAACAAAATATCACGTTTGTCGAATAAAATTGCCAATCAACGGTACAAAAGTACCTACGTCAATACTATTGTAACGCGATTAGAATATTCCGCGAAACGTATGCGATTAATCGTAACACATCAATTGCTAAATGATTTTTCAACTATGTAAAATTTCGTAACGTTGATTTTTGAGAAGATAAAAGATTGTTTAATTTCGAAAAGATACATATGTATTCGCATTCCCTATTTGAGAATAAAATAATATAGAATAAAATATAAAATAAAATAATATAGAAGAATTAAATAATATGATAGGAATGATACAAATTTCGAGTTGGACCATCATGAAGATTGCTGCGATACATCAATTTTTTGTAATTTCAGTAAAAGGATTTTACATGTGGTCGCACCTTCTGTTCTTGCTTTGAATTTCAATGACAAATACGTTGGCATCGCCGGTCCTCTTATATAAAAGAGTATAATAAATTTTAATCGAGGAGAGAAAACCGCGATTATTTTTAACGTATATGAACTACGCTACAATTATTAGTGTTGCATCAGTTTAACGATAGGCGGCGACAGATATAGATTATACAAATCATAAAAACATAGTGGCGTGAGATATGTATTGATGATCTCGCATAATTGCCAATAATTAATCGAATCACTCGTGAACTCCTGTATGTCGTTAAACTCGCAATAATCGGCGAAGCAGAAACAATTAAATCGTGACATGGTAATCAGGAAAGTTGTAGATTACAGGTTTAGGAACCCTAATACGCAATCCTAAACCAATGTAAGCGTCCTCTGATTTACAAAAATTAGCTGTACAAAAATAATCGCGAATATGAAAAACTTTGCGATCGCATTTGTCGTCGCGTCTACCCGGAGACGGATTTCATTTGCGAAACAAAGTTTTCGAGCCAACTTCCGCGGGCACCGTGGACGATCAATAAGAGACGCTCGGTGTCGACGAGAACCTCAACCGTGTGCTCTTCAACCGATAACGAAAGCTAAAACTGACGCTCGCGATATTTTTTTTCCATAGCAAACGGCGCGAATTTCTGAATTTCTAGCTAAAAATTAATGCATCAAAGCATCACATTTCATTACATTATTATTGTTATAAGAAATTAATTGCTATTAAATTATTACAGAGCAACTGATGTGCGAATATGTAAATGCGAAACACGAGCCCCCAATATGCCCCGATATGTGGCCAAGTTCACGCGCTAAGGTATTTACGTTCCCGGGTGTATCAATGGATATCAATTTCCCGGGTGTATTCATTTAACAGAAATTCTATTTAAAACACAGGCGCGATATTTAATGCAGAGCACGAAAGATAAGAATAAAATGGAGAATAAATAAAAGAGAGACAGACACATGTGGCTGTTATCGATGGAAGACGTGTGACATAACAATGACAAATATTTAGCGACTGAATCGATTGATATCTTCCGCTCCACTGAGTATTATCGAATGAGAAAATAGCCGACGCTGGTCGGTCCCGATATTGTCTATCGGCGTAAATGCGTTATCGAGATAAATAGAGGCGTAAGAAAATCGATTTTCATTGCGACGGGCCGTGTGCATTCTGCACTGATACCATCGCTAATAGATTACTCTCAACACGATCGTGTATGTCCTGTTGCAGCGCGACAGTAAACATAATAAACGATGTTTTAACGGGTGTCTCCGCGCGTTACGTAACGGGTTTATTTTTATTTTCGAGCGCTCCGAAATGACACGCCAGAATCGTCACGCCGACTATACTTATATGCACACGTATATATGTATAAATATATGCGCATGCATTAAGACGCATTAGGAAGTGTCTGATAATGCGGCGGCATCGCAAAAGTGCGGTAACCGGCGATGCCGGCGTTCGCGCAAGTATATCCAGTAATCTTAATTATCGTTCAATGAGCACGAACGAAATTAGATACCGCTCGAACGAGAAAGAAATTATCTCGTCGCGGAACGAGGAAAGGAACGTCCAATGCAGCATCGGCCGTTCGGAGCACGTCGAAGTTACGTGAAAATTGCACGGGAAATCGGTTTGCATTCTGCTTCATCATCGAAAAGGGAGCGCATTCCCTGGAAATTTTGCATTACGTTACGTTCGATGTTGAAACACATCGACTCCCTTAAAGGTATAAAGCACGAGTATTTAGCTATCGGCTTTATAATCAAGTAATATCTGTGATTTCAAAATTCTCGGAATCTATCTGGACGAATTAAAAAGGCGATTTTTTAACGAAATATCGGAGATACTTAAAGATAACAGCTTGAACTCGTCATCGGTTTTCACGAGCTGGATAGGATATCGTTCCTATGTAATATAATGCAATAACATATCGATATTTCTGTATCAAAGAGTCAAAGCGGAAGTATCGAGATTCATTTGCCATCTAGGGACATTTGCGTTCAACACACGGAAAAAAAAGAATGATTGTGCCAACCAGATTCTGGTTGGCTCGCACAGAAATCTGGTTGACACAAACAGATTTCTGTGCAAGCCAACCAGAATCTGGTTGGCATAAACATTCTTTTTTTTCCGTGCACGAATACCCAAGTAGAACAGAAAGTCATAATGACGTCAAAATGATGCTAAAATGACGCCTTTGTTATCACTTTGAAGTCATGATGATGTCAAAGGCGTCATTTTAGCATCATTTTGACGTCATCATGACTTTCGTGTTCTACTTGGGTATATCTAGTGACATCGGTATCGTTTCTCGCGATTGCGAAGACCGCCGTTTAATTAATTGACAAGAGTCAATATACATAACCGATATGCGCCGCGAGAACGAGTCGCGATGATGTCGTCCCTGTTCGAGACTTCAAACGCACCTCCTCGACAGTGTCTTTCAGACATTAACGGGCATCGACGGGCAAAATATCGATACCTGCCGAAGCAACCCTGGATGCGCGCGACACGCACGATGCATCGTCAGCATCCCTAGATGCACATCCACACGACACAAGCATAAGCGTGCGCGCGCGCGCGCGCGCGCGCGAGTGCACGTCGCACCGGTTCGCGTCCGCCCCGCTATATGCACGCAGCGTTAGCTTGGCAACAAGCGGGCGGGCAGCCGGTTGCGGGGCAAGGTCGGCTCTTTCTCTCTCTGTCTCTCTCTCTCTCCCCCAACTCTATTTTATCCCGGGCATATATTTATTACGAAACTCCTGTATAGTATATCCCGCCGCGGACGCGCGCGCTGAAACCCGCTCGCGCAGAAAATTACGACTCCGGCACGTTCGCGGCAGCTCGTTGCCGCCGCAGAAATCGGCGTGTGTTCCGGTACTCCGCAAAAAAAAAAATGCGCACAGAGCAAATATCCACAAGGTGCTCGATGTTAGACCCGAGTATCCGGGCCCCTCTCTCTCTGCGGCTCGCCGGGAAACTACGCGCGCGTAAAATCGCGAGTATGCGTTGCGAGGATCGCGATATCTATTTTCTTTTTTTTTTTCTTTTCTTTTCAGTAAGTTTTGCGGAACGCTCGAAAGTCGCACGATCATCCTCGCGATTTTTACGCGTTCCAAAAATCACTGTAAGAGGTTGTGTTGCAACCTTCGTGTCTCACGACTGCGTGCGTGAGCTAATGATTCTTCGAACAACCTGTAGTCCGCAGCGGAAATTCGATTGTAAGATTTCCGGATGCGTACCGGAAGTCGCTAAATGAAAAAGTGCGTCAATTTCCTCTTGACATTATTAGGTCCTATTTTCTCTCACGTCTAATTTTAATTTTATTTTGGTTTTTTCTTCCGATTATATTAATAACAAACATCTATTAATTGCAGATCTATTAGTCTACTTATTATTTATGCTTCCCTTATAGGTATCGATAATATCGTCTAGTTGCCGTTAGATACAAGTATAGCATATTGTAATAAAAGCAAATATCAACTTGTTGCACAGAAGAATTAGCAAAAAACGTCAGTATAACGTCAGCTGTTGTTATCGTGCAAAAATAACAGAGATTCGAGTATTAATAGCTACACCGATAAATTAAAAATCGCAGAAGATATGATAAAAAGAAATGTTAAGAACATTTCCGTTTTGCTTTAGTTGTAACGCGCGCGATTACAATTGTAAGTTCCATGGATGTAGCGATATGTCAATTAATAAAGAAGCTATTATAAAAAAACTCTTGTAACAACTCTTCATATTCTCTTTGTATACGATAAGTCTGTGATAGCATTATTATAATTCTGCAACGTCGGCGATGCGCAATCGGAAATTCATGCGATCGCAGCGCACAATAAACGTTCACATCCGTGAGACAACGACGTTATTTTTAAAGACCCTTCAAATATGCACAAGCCGGCAAATACACAGGAAAAAAATGATGTATCAACAGCATTACGTCTAATTGGAAATAATCTTGTTAATTCAATAACAATTTTAATAAAATAAAATCATACGTATTGTATTTGTTTCATTAATAATGTTATTGAATTAACAAAATTATTTCCAATTAGACTTAATGCTGTTGATACAATATCATTCTTTTTTCCGTGTACGTATATGTTCAACACTTCACCACGGTTAGAGCCGAGACTTTCCCCGCGCGAAATTAAGGATAACGCGCACAGATTTGAAACGCGCGTGCGAAACCTAAATTGCCCTCGTTGCAAAACAATTTTCGGAGTTGCGTGGGAGCAGATAAACGTCCGCGATATTTTCCTTTTGCACGTGCAGGCAGAGTTTTGCAGAAGCTTTGCGATTCGCGAAAGCGATTTTAGTGAAAGCGAGTGTCTAACTCTGTCGTTTCTCTGCCCTATTCTTCCGCGTGCCTCAGAATCCCGGCTCCGTCTATTTCCAGCGCGGTTCCGTATTGTTATTTAAAAAAATCACGATGACCCTTTGCATATATCTCCGTTTACGAGGAAATTGTTATTGTCATGCGACGCATGTCCTATTTCGCAACCTGCAATTTTCTCTTCTATCATTTTCTAGCGTCTTCGAAAGTGACAATAGGCGTTAGATGACTCACTGTAAATATCGTTAGAAGTTTGTCCACATTCACACCACAGATTTGTACCTCGGGATAAGAGTGATTAGGAGGTGAAAAAACTTTCGGGATTCCAATGCGGCTCAATTAGAGTCACATAAATAAGACAATCTAAAGTAATCACGCAAACATTTTAACGTAGTAAGATTAAGTCGAGTATATTCCTTTTATTCACGATCCGGAATTGTGACGACGTCTTAGCACGCGATCGTAAATATGCCATCGCTTCTCGTGCACGTACACGCCTGTATCTCAAAGCAGCGAAATCTAAAAGAGTTACCTATAATTGCAGAGGCAATTATGCAGCGGTGCATCGTATTTCGCTCCCGTCAACTTTTTCAGGCCTCTATATTTCAACTATAATTAGCACGAAATGTGAATGCAGCTGTCCGATTGTCAAATTCAACCGTCGAAAGTGCTAATCGCATATTATAAATAAAATCGGAGATAACCGTCCACATTTAATATTAAGTAATAAAAATATTAATAGATTTAATTCCAGATGAAATATTTATGGCTCAATCGTGTTTTAATTTAGCATCACGCCTAAAATCAAACGGTTATTTCTCAGTATCGCTAGTTTAGTATAAAAATCATCGACATGTAAACGTCGATGTATAAATTTTACATAAAAATCCAACATATATCCTGAATTGGGAATTATTAAATAAATAGAATATTGATAGATTTAATTTCAAATGAAATATTTATTGCCTGTTCATGTTTTAATTTAGCACCACTCCTAAAATCGAACGATTATTCCTCAGTATCGCTAGTTTAGTATAAAAATCATCGACATGTAAATGCCGACGTATAAATTTCTACATAACAATCCGATATACAGGGTGTCCCATTTTAAAAGTTCCACGCGATTATCTCTTAAAATATTCGTTATTCGAAAAAATGTTTCAAGTAAAATTTACTCTGTTTCGAGGGAGACGTCTTATGATGGACATACGTTTTTCCTAGGTGGAAGTGTTTCTGAGATTTTAAGATGACCTTTGTTTTTTTTAAATGGAAACACCTGATTTTCTTTATATACCTATTATAATTCCTCCAATTATTTGGCATATAAAAGTATTAAGGTAAAGTTATCAAAAAATCAATAGTTTGCAAGATATTTTATATTTTATTCTGACATATTTTGACATAAAGTGTAAAATATCTTGTAAACTATTAATTTTTTGATCTTACCTTAATACTTTTATGCACAGAATAATGACATGAATCAATTGGTGTAAAGAAAACACATGGCTGCCTTTCAAAAAAATTATGCAATTTGCAATATGCAATAACCAAATAACTGGAGGAATTATAATATATAAAGAAAATCAAGTGTTTCCATTTAAAAAAACAAAGGACATCTTAAAATCTCAGAAACACCTCCACCTAGGAAAAACGTGTGTCCATCATAAGATGTCCCCCTCGAAACAGAGTAAATTTTACTTAAAACATTTTTTCGAATAACGAATATTTCAAGAGATAATCGCGTAGAACTTTTAAAATGAGACACCCTGTATATCCTGAATTCGAAATTATTAAATGAACAGAATATTGATACATTTAATTTCAAGTGGAATATTTATCGCCTGCTCGTGTTTTAATTTAGCATCACGCCTAAAATTAAACTGTTATTTCTGAATATCACTATCAAACAGCAAAGAGAATTCAAAAAGATTCTTTTTAAATTCCCGAAAAATGAATTCTTCTTTCATCCCATTTCTGTTCTAAAAGCACTCTTAAGGGTTCAAAAAGAATTCACTTTTATGTCATTGCTGAGCTTTTTCAGATACAAAAAGAATTCTTCTTATACTCTATAAAAATTCGTAATAAATTCGAAATAGCTTTAGATAGTATTCTAATGGAACTTCACAGTTTATTTTATGTTCTTTCTGGATTTAAAAACTGTTCTTAGATAAATCATAGAGGATTCTTTCTTATTGAATCCCCGAATTCATGGAATAAAAATATTAATTAAAATATATTTAGTGACAAAAATATGTTTTAACAAAAAATATATTTTATACGGTAAATTAGATAACTATCTTACATATTTATAACGTTATTGTTTCTTTTCGTAGCTATAATAATCGTAAATGTACAGAAATATACGATGAACTTCATTAATTCAAAATTCATTAGCTATTTTGGTACAAAGATACAATCATAACTCGCCTTAAGTGCACGTCCAAACGATGCACGAATGATTATGATATGGCTCTAAGCTTCTCTTATGTCCATTTCCACCAATGTAGATTAACTTTAATCTTGGGTTAACTTACTCTTCATCTCTTTCTAATTCTTAGAACTAGAAAAAGATAAAGAGTATCCCCTTGTCTACAATTTATTCTCCTCATATACGACTGTGATTGGTCAATTTCTTAAATCTTAACGCCTTAAATACGCATTGTAGACAAGGGGTATGTTAAACCGAGATTAAAGTTAATCTACAATGGTGGAAATGGACGTTATATTACTAACTAACTAGGCAAATTTTATAACTTATGAGAAACGGACGCTGTCTAACGGCAGTCCTGCAATATTTTTTTCCCCCAGAGAGCAAAGAGAATCCTAAAAAAATTTCTTTAGAGTTCCCAAATTATAAAAATGAATTCTTTTTCCATCCCATTTCTGTTCTAAAACTAACACTCTTAAGGTGCCTTTTCATGCTGACGCTCGACGCTCGTTTTTAGCATCAAAATAAATCACATGATCAAAATTGACGCTAGATAGTGAAAAACGCATAAAAAGGATATATGTAGCGTCAATTTTGTACATTATAGCGTCAACAGTTCGTAATCATGGCGTTAAGAAATAAATATCATGTATAATTAAATAAATGTACTACAAATTATTAGAGCGAAATGAACAACAAGAAAAAAAAAGATTTTAATAGCACTGTTTATTAATGAAATAGGAAAAAAGAACTTATCGTAAAAACCGTCATTTCATTACTCCATCATTTCTATATTCATCACTCTTCATTACTAATTCATTACTCTTTTTAGTACTCCTATAACAAATTCAATTATTATTTTCGTATTCTACACATCACAATATGCAATAATGTGAAGTTTCATCCAAATCAAGGAAGAAATGTATATTTCTGTATTCTCATTTTCTATACTCTGTCTTTTAATAATAAAAAAATTTATTTATTTAAAATAAAAGTTTTAATTAATTAAATAACTAATATATTATATTTTGAAATATTCCATTTTGATTTTCTGGCACCAAAACGTTCAATGTATATACAGCTTGACGCTGAAGCTGAGAAAAGTCAGCTTTTTTTTCTTGACGCTTTTTTTTGCTAGCGTTATGTCAAAATAAAATCACGTGCAACGCTGAAACGAGCGTCCCATGAATTCGCACCTTTAAAAGTTACAAAAAAATGCACTCTATATTATCAATTTGAAGTCCTTTTTCAAATATAAAAAGAATTTCTATACCCTACAAAAAAATTACCGGAAAAAATTCTTTTTGAGTTCATTTTGAATAGATTACACTAATTCATAAAGAATTCAGAAAGGCAAATCTGAATTCTTGAATTCGTAACGATCACCTGTGCTATTTGGATAGTCTAGCAAAGAATCATCAACATATGTAAACATCGACATACAAATCCTACAAAAAAATTTGATGTATGTCCTTAATTAGGAATCGTCAATACAATTGAAGTCCAAAAATATCGAAAACTCGAAGCGAATTGTCCTGCAAGATAGCGTTCGGCGTGTCGTCGGAAGAGTCGTCGGTTTTTCCAAAATAATCGCGTCGAGATTATCGCGATGTGGTGAGTATCCGTGTGGTGTACGGGAGATAAGATAAATTTCTCCTGGGCATTATACCTCCGGGCGACCGACAACGGTTCATCCTTCATTGTAGTAGCGCTCGGCCGCGCCACCTAACCTAACCTAACCTAACCTAACCTCGCTCGGGCCGCGCACGCGCACGCGCGACCTAGCCTGCCTGCCTGCCTTCCACTCGCGGCAAAGAGGAAGAGACCGAATTATTTTCGCAACGCGCCGCCGCCGCGGCCCGGGGCATCCGTAATCAAATGAATTTCTTTTTTTCTCTCTCTTCTCTCTTTCTCTCTCTCTCTCTCTCTCTCTCTTTTTCCGACGCACGCTTCTCGCACTCGCGCGAGTCCGTTTATTTGCTCCGGTCCGGTCTGTCCGCCTCGCGTGGTTCTTGACGCCGCGCGAGAGCGAGAGGAACGGCCAATTCCTCGGCCAGTTAACATCGATTAGCTCCGTCAAGCGCCCTCCGACCGTGCCACGTAGTGCACACATGCATGGTGTAACACACGCGCGCGGTACGCTCCGCGCTAGATCCGTTAGGCACTTCGGTATACATAATCGAACGTGTGCACCGTCGGCTCCGGCGCACTAATCGAAACGCGCGACGACCGAGCGACGGAGGGAAACGCGAAATCCTCCGGGGACAAACCTGGCGTTAAGCTCGTCGTTGGTCGCCGCCGCAAATTTCGGTGCGAACCGAGGGAAAGAGGACAATCTCCGTATACCGATCGTCATGGGTTGTGGGTTGACGCAAGGGCGTCCGTAGGATTTTTTCCAGGGAGGAGGGGGAAGGCATGATTCGAAATGTTACTTCCAGAATTAGAATACTTATAATTCGAAATTCATACGCCTTTTGTTGAAAATTATACACCTAATCCTACACGGAGAAAATTTTATATTGAAGATTATTATGTATGGCAGTAGCCGTGGACCATTGCTGGAATTATAAAAACTTTTACTATGTTATTATATTAATAATTATTAAACTCATTTGTGACAACATAGTAAAAATTAAAGAAATAATCGTTTGCTTCGCCAGTAATAATCAAACAAAGTGGTTTAGTTGAACGACCCAACTGGCCAATTTTATTATTAAATTACGACGTTTCGACCATAGGTTCTGGTCCTTATCAAGTATAAAATTAATCTAT
>NJRL01000236.1:122397-136772 GCA_003063815.1 Aphaenogaster rudis
CTCTTACAGAAAATCTACAAGTTGATTGGCTAAAAGTCATGCAATAGCCAATCAACTTGCAACTTTTCTGTAAGAGCTGAATTTGCGCATACGTTTCTCTTGCGAATGACTTCAAGAATCGAGCCCCTGAAGTGCAGCAACAAAGAACAGACCACAAGAGTTTGTTTTCTGTTCCTGAACTGGCTGCACTAGTTCAGAGTTTATCTTTTTTACTCCACATTGGAAGGAAAAAGATAAACTCTGAACTAGTGCAGCCAGTTCAGGAACAGAAAACAAACTTCAAGTGTATTTTCGAACAACGCCCTACTGAAAATCCTTATTCTCAATTATGATCTTAATAAAAATTTTGTTCTCAATTGTGATCTTAATAAAAATTTTTCAGTAGGGCGCTTCTCGAGATACCTGGGACTCGATTCTTAAATTCATTCGCAAGAGAAACGTATGCGTAAATTCAGCTCTTACAGAAAAGTTGCAAGTTGATTGGCTATTACATGACTTTTATCAACTTTAATCAACTTTAATAACTTGTAGATTTTCTGTAAGAGTAGAATTTGCGCATACGTTTCTCTTGCGAATGAATTCAAGAATCAAGCCCCTGGGGTTTCCTTTCTGTCGCGTCAGATGCTCTATGCCGGCCGGCGCCGGTTGTTATCTTCCGAAGATATTGCGTGGTTCCTAATTTATCGCAACCATATAACCTATACGAAAAGCATAATCTGTCACACAGTCTATATTATACCTTTATACATTCTTAAAACCAATATAATAAAAAGATGTACAAGCGCGCGGTGACTGGTAGTGCCATGATACTGGCAAGGAACTTGGGATTTGTCAAGGTAAAATATTTTTCGCAGCTGACTGAGGATTTTAAATTTTCAGAAAGTTTCTCACGGAGCGTTTTGTGTTGCAGGATCATGCATTTGCGAGTGCAGGAAATAAAATGTTCACCTCGGCGGCTCAAAGTTCGCGGTACAAACCGCTAAACCCGATAAACACTGTCATAATGTTCGTTCCTCAACAACAGGTTCGTCATCGTTTAACAGACGGTATACTTGTAATACGTATGTCAGTTATTGCAGATTATTTGTGTGTATTTCTCTTAAATTGCTTTTAATTCAACTTAGGATTCGTTAAATTATTTGAAGTACAATTACATATAAAATTAGCTTAGCATTACTAGCCTAAAGAAAGCATTTTACTTAGGCATGGATCGTAGAACGAATGGGAAAGTTCCATAAAATTTTAGAACCAGGTCTGAACATTCTACTCCCTGTCATCGATAAAGTCAAGTACGTACAAGTTTTGAAGGAATTAGCAATAGATGTGCCACAACAAAGTGCAGTTACGTCAGGTAGGTATACTGTCTGATGCAAACTTTAAGAATATTGCACATGCGTGTAGCACATTCGTAATCAAATTTTTTCTGATTTTGTTTCAGATAATGTAACTCTAAGTATCGATGCGGTATTGTATTTAAGAGTAATGGATCCTTATCTAACATCCTATGGCGTTGAGGACGCCGAGTTTGCTGTAATTCAAGTAGCCCAAACCACTATGAGATCTGAGTTAGGAAAGATATCTTTAGATAAAGTATTCAGGGAAAGGGAAGGATTAAATGTTTCCATTGTTGAAAGTATCAACAAGGCCAGTAGCGCATGGGGAATAGCATGCCTGCGATATGAGATACGTAAGTTGTAAAAAATTATATGATAGCAAATGTCTTGTGTTGCCTAATTAATATTAGAAAAATTTTTATCTAGAATAGGTAATTAAATTCTTTATTATCAAACTTTTATTTATATACTAGGGGATATAAAGTTACCATCGAGGGTGCAGGAAGCGATGCAAATGCAGGTAGAAGCCGAACGAAAAAAACGTGCCGCTATATTGGAATCTGAAGGTGTTAGGGCGGCTGAGATAAATGTGGCCGAGGGCAAACGACTCGCACGAATTTTAGCTTCTGGTGCTGTACTATTCATATTCAGTGTAGCTTTTAATCAGTGAACTTGAAGTTACACGTTGCCTTTTGTAACTTATAAAAAGCAATTTTAATCATATACAGGGTATTTCAGGACCTCTGCGCATCAAACTCTGAGGAACGATATGTTTCGCAGAAAGGATCATTTTTTGTCAAGTAATCCATGTTCTCTGACGCGTCGTTTAGGTGCTACGCGACCGCGAAGGTCTTAGGTGACATTTATTACAATTATGAAAGGAATTCATCTACATAGGTATATTGGTTCTGTTGATGTTTATGTTCTTCGAATCTCTTTAGGTTTATGTTTACATTGTTACATTAACCAAGCCATGATCCCTTTTCCTCGCCTCTATTCTACGTCTGTGTACGTATTCGATTCCTGGGCAATCGCTTACAGTCATCGATCAAGGATGGACGTCTTTGATCTGGCTGAACTCTGACATGATAATGTGTTACGGGGAAGCTAGGAGAAATGAAAGAGGAACCAATGTACCTATGTAGATGAATTTCTTTCATAATTGTAATAAATGTCACCTAAACCTTTGCGGTCGCGTAGCACCTAAACGACGCGTCAGAGAACATGGGTTACTTGACAGAAAATGATCCTTTCTGCGAGACCTATCGTTCCTCAGAGTTTGATGCAGAGGTCCTGAAACATCCTGTATATGCGAATATACGATTAATAAGAAATTTAACTTCTGTAACAATAAATTTGATCATTACTGTAGAAGCAGAAAGGCAAGAGCAAATAAACAAAGCTAGTGGAGAAGCCGCAGCGGTAGTGGCAGTGGCGGAGGCACGAGCAAAAGGATTACAGGTAGTTGCAAATGCTCTTGGCGTGACGGATGCGAAGAACGCAGCGGCACTCAGTGTAGCAGAACAATACGTCAATGCATTCAACAAGTTAGCAAAAGTTAATAATACGTTGATATTGCCAAGCAATGTAGGAGACGTTCCGACGTTTGTAGCACAGGTTTGTTGCCCAATGTTCATTTCGTTACTCATTAAAATTTTAATGATAATATCATGAAAGTGTTTTGTTGCGTTCTATAGGCGATGGCAATTTACAAACAAGTGATGCCAGAACATAGCAACAATAATGCGCAAACAAAACAAATAACGAATAATCATCAATCAAATGCTTCGGTTCAGATGGAGAATTCCGATGAAACGTTTGAATATTTCAGCGATAAGGAAGAAGCTGAAAAGCACAGAAAGACGGAAAAACAAAAGCCTCGAATATTATAAATATTTATATCTACAATAAAAAATATTTTCATATTTTTCGCATGTTATTTAATTAAATTTCGCGATGTAAATATCATGATATACGATCATATATACGATCATAAAACATTTATATTAAACTGAATGTCTCATTGGTTAAACCCTTTTCTTATCGTATCGTTAACTTATATAAACCTTTGACACACTTAGACATGTGTATATATATTTATATAAATGCAAGTTGACAATCGTATGACTCGCAATTGAAGTTTAGTTTTAATAGAAATCTCAAATTCCTTATATCTTAGATAAAGTGATATCGAACAATTTACAATTGGCATTGTATTATAAATTGGAAGCTTTACATGGAACGTATGACACTATGGTATACATGGGCATACATGATAGTAAAAAGATATGTAATGGAAATATCTCCTTATATCTATCATTTGCGCTTCTTATTCGATTGCACTACTGTATTCTGTACAGATACACCATATGTCTCTTGAGAAATTCTGTTCATATAATACAGTGCCACCAAAGAGAATATTAAACATGTCGTAGTGGACACACGATGAATCAGGGCAGAAGCAATTAGACTTAAAGTCAACGAGAAGACCACTGTAACAAAACAAAGATATATTAGTTTGCATATATCGCTTAAAAAAGTGGTATGTACATCTTCATATACTATTTGCTTAAATAATTTACTTTATATCTAAAATGCTAAGTAAAACATGGTTGCAATATATGAATCTCTCAGAAGTCAAACCGATGAATTCCATGAAATAAAAAGTAGAGAAAATTAATGAGACTACTGATCACAGTATTCTAGCACTAAAATTAAGAAAATTGCAAGATTTGATTTTGCAAAAGATTTTTAAAAGATTTCTCTGTCGATACTACTTCTATAAATACCTTCTGGAAGTAATTTCTGTTGGAAAGACTTTCCGAATAAGGTACTTTCAAGGTTTCCCACGGCGGTCAGTGTACACATGAACAACAAAGATCCCAGCAATCCTCCCAGAATCGTTCCCAATTGTGATGAGCTGAGCCAGACTTTGTACATCTGCATGCCAGAGAACAACAGTACCACCAATATCGACGACAGCACAAATGACACTCCGCTACTGACAGCTGTAACATTGACATATAATATATATTAGCAGTGAATTAACAAGTAGGAAATAGATAAAGAAAGATTACTGGAGCGCAATGAGACTGAAACATTAATTGATTACTCCTCTCCAGAGCATGCAAGCGTTTGTCAATTTTTTTCTGCACGATATTCCAAACATTTGCAAATAATCAAGAGTAGAACTTTTAAATGCCAATACTTACCCATCGTTGCTAAATAACTAGGGAATAATCAGATGATCGGAACAATCACCTGTCCCTTCTCTCTTTTTTTTCGCAGCGAGAATTTACACAAATTGCGTGCAACTCCCTGCACATTAATTCAGGTTAACTGTAGTGTATAACCGGTATATATACGTCAGCAACCGGGCCAGCAATGCTCAATCGATTAGAGTCAACGGCACACGATGCGATTTTTCGTGCTTTCGTGGCTCGTGCTAGCACGCAATCTAGTAAATTGCTGGAAATGCACCATACAGCACGCAGCATTTGGACATGTTTTTGGTTAATTAAACACTTCGAAACATTTTTGTAGCATCAAGTGGATCGCAGCCTCAGTCGTGAAGACAATTTATTTTCCATTAGAATATATCTTAATTATATTTTAATAATCTCTGATTAATCAACAATTAATTCAACCGAAAATGCATATTTCTAACCTTCCAATGTAGATTAACTTTAATCTCGGGTTTAACTTACTCTTTATCTTTTTCTAGTTCTAAGAATTAGTTAAACCGAGATTTAATTAAGTTAAACCGAGATTAAAATTAATCTACATTGGTGGCAATGGACATAAAATAAGTGTCAAACGTCAAACAAAAAATTGTTCTATTCAATGTTAAACAATGCACCATAGAAAGTAATATTGCAAAATATTGTTTACTTGATTTCTCCTGAACAATTATAAACTAATAAAACTAACAAAAACTTTAGAACTTAATTTTCTTGATTATTCAATAAATTAATCGCCAATTAAATTTATTAAAGCATCGTCGAAATCATTCTAAATATATTGCATTTCAGTGTCGCCCTTGCTTTCGTTATTGATCTTTCGCTATTCTAATAACGCGTCGAATTTTCAAACGCCGCCTGTCCGAGCCTCCGCAATATGTCGCCTGCTGGCCTGCAAGACAACTGACAAGGCCGTGCGCGAGTGAAGCTAACGCTCGTGGGTGAACGACGACGAATCGAAGAGCGAAATTGCTCGTGAAAGATGGCCGATCGTTGAACTCCCGTGTGCACGCAAGCGGGCGAATGGCCTGATCGAACGTTTCTACCGTCCAGCCGGAAAGATAACCTGTAAAACCTTGACAGCAACGCGCGGCACGCGAAAAAATGCCGCGCGCCAAAGGGTCGCCGCAGAAGCTGGTCAAGGTAGCGAGCTGTCACCCGTCGACGAGCACGTGGGTGTTCCTCATGAAGGGTGAGCATCAGGACGATTCATTGCCGTTCGTCGTACTGACCATTTCTACAGTTTTCTTTTACCGTCGATTGATTTTTACGACGCGGAAAAACGGTCTTCGAATTGCGTATTGATGAAAGTGTATTTCAGAAGACAAACTGGAAAACAGTGGAGGTCAATCAGAGATTATAAAGCTTAGACATCCAGCTTCTGATAAGCCAGCTATATTTGTGTTCAGCCCGGGAAATCTCACGGTACAGGAGGTTTTAATCTTTGATGAAAAGAAGAAATCTTGGTTCATCGATGATAATGTCAAATCTGATGGCAAGTTGCACCTGTCGACACCAATTGACCCGATCTTTTTGGCTTTACCATACTTAAGGAAGGTAATTGTAGAATTCTATTTCTTACCTTTGTATAGATATTTTTGAGATATAGTCGTTAGAAAACATATCTCTATTATAGTCGCAACTGGCACAACCTTTGGAACAATGTCTCTGGGATGAAGACTTTCCGGAGACGTCCCGCCTTGCGCAATGTGAAAACTTGAACCTGTCGTTAGTCGCCGATCGTAAAGGAGATGAATCACTACAAGCTTTCAAGTTTAATGAGGAGAAATCGTTAAATTGGTTGCAAAACAAGGTAGAAAAGGTAGCACACGTATTAAAAGAAAAAGGAGTTCATGTATCTCAAGGTGCTATGAGCGCTACTTATGTTAAGAGTACTAAATATGAAATTGGTACAGAAGCAGGTAAGAAAAACAATTTATAACCGTAAATTGCGATTATATAATACTGTTTATATAAGAAAAAAACTGGATAAGATCAACATTTGACAATTTCTCAATATCTGCTGTATCTGAAACAATATAACGAGATCTTAAACCAATTTTTGTAGGCCACCATCTACAAGCAAAATCAATTGATTGACAAAGCACTTATCGAAAATTTTCTTATAGAATACTTAAAATATGCACATGGTATTGTGTCAGAATACCTTGCTGAAGATCTCTCAAAGAAGCTGGCACAGCATTTGAATATATCTGATGAAGTGGAGAATAAAAAACGCAAGCTGACTAGTCCTCGAAATGAAACGGATGAGAAGAAGCTTAAGAAAGATTCCTTCGAAGAAATCCCAGTGCCGAAAGCAAAGAAGCAAACGAAAGACTTGAATAAACCTGAAAAGGTCAGTCATATTAGTAAAAATAATAACTATAGTCATATATTTCAGTACATGAAAACTAATTGTAAATATCAAACTACAAATGAAATATATCAGTAATTTTTTATTGAAGATTGCAATTCACTATTGTATTGATATATTACAATAATGTTATCATAAGATTGTATTTGCTTTTTTTATTTAGGATCATGGGAAACATATCTGTGCGAAGTCTATAAAGAACTTTCAAAGCAGCATATTTGTATGAATATAAAGAGTTACCGCAAAAATGCCCATAAATGTTCCCCAATTTTTTCACACTCGAATTTGTGGTTATGTTTAGCATCAAATGAAAGATCTTGTTAAGCTGATTACAAATATGTCGGTGCCAAAATGTACCTCCTTCCTGTTCCCGAGAAAAATCCTTTGTCACACATTTTTCAAGGATTAATGGTGCCGTCTGTTGACCTTTGGGGCCCATTTTTTGGGGAACGGGAAGGAGGTACATTTTGGCACCGACATATTTGTAATCAGCTTAACGAGATCTTTCATTTGATACTAAACATGACCACAAATTCGAGTGTGAAAAAATCGAACATGTAAATGGGGAACATCTTGTTCTCACTCTTTAATTTGAGTATACATATTTTTTTACAGATCCAAAAAAACACTGCCCCTGGCAAAAAGGAATTAGCTAGACAGAGAGCGGCGGCAGGATCTAAAAGCATCACTAGCTTTTTTCAGAAGAAATAAATGTCAAGAAAATATAAAACGATTTTAGAGATTAATGCATTTATAGATATTTATCATTATGTCTTGAACGTTTTTAAAAATTTTATTGCTACGTGTCCATATGTTTAATATAATGTAACGTCCAAGTTGAAAATATTGTAATATTTTATTGATTATGTAACAAATAGAAAAATAGTTTTCCCCAATATTTCAATAAATTTACGTAATATTATCAATATTTAAACACGATGTAGCGTGTAACTATAAACATGATCTAATAAAAGAGTATAATATACAAGCAACTGTAAATTCTTTTCATTTTTAGTTTCTTATATATTTCTATATTAAATTTTAATTAATATTTAACTATACATATATTCTGATACTTTATTGATTTCTAAAAATTTAAATTTATGTCAGTAACTGTATACATATATGTATAAAATATGGACATTCATAATAACTGGTTCGGTAAAATTATTTCTTATTTTAACGATTTCCGGTATCGAAGTTCCTTTAGTTATCGACATTAAATAATTTTCTATACTTCTGTATTTTATTAATGTAAAAAATTTAAACTCAAAAAAATAGACAAAGTATCAGAGGAATGTAATTAGAAAACGATACAATTTTAGAAATTATATTTATTATTTTATAAATTCTCTTTTGTTATCTGCATTAGAAAGCAAGACTATGCCAACACATATACACACGGGCTCACATATACGCAAATTTTATTATTTAAGCGTAATTTAATTTTTATTTGCTTTTTATCGGTTGAAATGATTTATATCTTATACTTGTGCATTTAGATAATTCGATTTATGTCAGCCAGAATGCGGTAGTGCGGAGTAAGGCAGACAACCAAATTCAAGTAATATAAGTATAGTGAAAACAAGGATATCGAGAGAGACTTTCTGGTTCTTCTACCGACAGCACTGCTTTAGAGTTTCATCCCTAGCGCACCGCAACGCAACCTGGAAGTGGAGAACTGTCAAGTGTTAGGATCAGATGATCAGATATGCCAGACATGGAAGCTGATGATCGGGGGAAGAGTGATGATTATTACCTGGAGCTGTCTCCTGAGCCCATCAGGTTCGAATCGGTCAGCTGCCTCACGAATGTGTTTTTCGATGATTCGAAGCAGCAAGTTAGTCGACTTTGTCTTAGATTTATGTAAAATCCTTTGTCTCTACCCAACACAATGACAAACAATGTGTATACAGGTGTTCGCTGTTCGCTCAGGAGGCGTTACAGGAGTGCTCGTTAAGGGCCCGGACCAGAACTTAAATTTCCGGATGGAGGACAGAGGCCCAGTGATATCCATCAAATTCTCACCCGACATGAACGTACTTGCAATCCAACGTACCAACTCGTCGGTGGAATTTGTTAACTACTCCTCCGTCTCTGGTTTGGATCACGTCGAATACTCCCAATCGTGCAAAGGAAAGAACGCCACGATATTGGGCTTCGTGTGGACCCACGGCACCGAGATACTTGTAGTCACAGATCATGGAGTAGAACTGCTTCAAGTGCGAAATTCTTATATATATATATATATATATATTGTTTATCTTATATTATTTAGAGGAAATTTTGAGAGTCAGTACTGAAACTATCTGTTGTTACAGGTTAATCCGGAGAAACGTAACGTTAGAGCATTGAAATGCTTAAGCTTAGGCATAAATTGGTTTGTATTCTGTCCAAAGAGTTATCTGGTACTACTGTCATCCGGCACAGTTGGTAATCAGATACAAGCGTTACATATTACACCCGGCAATCTTCACAAATTGACTAAATTTGAAAGTTAGTAAAAAGTAGTGTGTACTTGAATATTGAGCTAAGTAAAACATTTTTTCTGCATTTATAATATGATGTTCCAGTTGAACATAGTATAACGAAACCAGGGAAGTTGGCCGTTTCTGAAAGGGATGTAGCATTGGCTATGTTATATGGAACACCTTGTATAATTTTGTTGCGGCATCAACCGGGAGCCAACCGCTCAATAGGAACTGCGTTTGTATACATCTATACTGTACAGAAGTAAGATTTATTGCTTTGGCATGATTCGCAATGCCTGTAGAATGTTACAGCTATGTCTTTTTGCAGAATGATGACCATTAAAAAGAGTCATATGTTAAAACTGGACGTTGGCGGTAGATTTGCTATAAATGTTGTTGATAACCTCATCATTGTTCATCACCAAGCATCAAAGGTATATTTTGAATATTATTATTGAATATAACTATTACTATTGAATATGACTATTACTGTTGAAATAACTATTAAATATAACTTGCAATTACTATTGAAATAACTATTAAATATAACTTGAAATTACTATTAAATATAATTATTACTATTTTAAAAAAATAACTATTGAATATAATTTGAAATTACTATTGAATATAACTATTTACTATTGATATTACTATTGAATATAAACAAATTTATTTAAAGCACCGGAATTTAAATTTATATTTTTATGTAGACATCGATGATATTTGACATCATGCTGTCTGGTGTGAGTGATGGAACAGTAATGCATCATACAAGTATAACTACGGCGAAACCGATTAAGCCTTTCAATCTTAAAGTACCAGGTGCAACCTTGTCTGATCAGATGTATCAGCCATGCCAGTTATGTATCCTTTTATTAGAAAGTCAATATTTATTAATTTAATTGTAACACACATTTGAATAGTTATAATAATACCTTAACATTATTGATCTAAGTATTAAGTCTTAACACTATACAGATTCCCCTAATTGGGTCGTTTTTCAACCAAATATAATAATTGATGTAAAATTGGGTTGCTTATGGTATGTTTGATTAATTACAGTATTTCGTCTTGATTTATTTTTATGTTCGCACATAACTTCTCTCATTTAATAACGAAACAGGTATGTCGAGCTCAGATTGGAAGCTTTGGTGAAATTAATCACGGATAAAGTGCTTCTAGTAGAATTTTTAATGCAGCGGTCAAATGCTAAGCAGATATTAATACAAGTCTTGCAGAGTTTTATGACCCAGTTACCTGTAAGTTTAATGGAGATGTCGATGATATTCGATAAACTTAACTTTGTATACAGAAATTATTTAGAAAATGAAATACAAAACCAGGTAATTCTAGATTATATTCCTCTATTTTTATATATGATTATTGTATGACTTTTGTATGTGATAATGAGCAGCGTTAAGCATGTCATTCATTTATCAATTGCAGATGGGCACGCCTCTGCAGAATAATGTTAAAAATGTAACAACAGTGGCTGAAAATTTTAAATATAAACTATTGCTTGATCAAAGCGACATGTACAGTCACATCTTATCCAAATTTCCTGAGGATACAATAGAACCAAAGATGATAATATGGGTCCTACTTGAATATATCAGGTACATAAGAATCGTAATAGATGATAAGTTACAATAAGTTTAACGAGAATCAGTTTATTTTATCTAAGCAATTTTCGGTTTCACAGATCATTAGCTGAACACGGAATACCGGTGCAACATTACTTGCACGAATTAGTCATCACGACGTTGGTACATCGAAAGGCTTATTATCAGCTCCATCAGTTGTTACAGTATCACGTGGTCGCCGATTCGAAGCCGTTAGCTTGTTTGCTGCTTTCCCTGGAAAACTTGTATCCGGCGGCGCACCAATTGGCGTTGGACATGCTGAAACGACTGGGGAACGCACATGAAGAGATAATCGAAGTGCTTTTATCGAAAGGACATATTTTGCCTGCCCTGCGGTAATTTGGAAGGCTATCTTTAATTCGCGCTAATATTTGGGCACATATTTATTATATTTCTACGTTTTAGGTACGTACGGTCCGTCGGAATGGCGGATCAAGTATCTGCAAGAAAATTCTTAGAGGCGGCAAAAGTTACGGACGATGCGACGCTCTTTCATTCGGTCTTTAAGTTCTTCGAGCAGCGCAATTTGAGGCTGCACAACACCACGGCCTTCACGAAGGGGGAACATTGTCAGCCATATGTACAGCACTTCAAATATTTATTCCAAGGAACGGATAATGAGTGCAATTCGGACACGAACTCGAATGTTACCACTATTTCTTCGTAGAATTCCAATGTCGGTGTTCGTGAGAATGATAGGTAAAAGAATAATCTACATTTTATTTTTATTTAACAAAGCTGATAGAGAATTTACGTGCTGTAGCTACTTCGTAACTTGTAAATTCCTATAGTGTTGTATAAATATATATTGTTATGGATTTTATTTATTATGAGAAAGAGAATAAAAAATTAGGAAAAATTTGTAAGTAATATGTGTATCATTTACCTGCTAGAGTATCTCCTTTCCATCCTTTTACACCGCTAACTTCTGCTACGTTGCGGGATTCTCTTTATTGCGGGAATCATACATTCGAGACTTACAAAGTATAAGGTTTCTTTAATAATCTTTTAATAGCGAGACTTATGTAGTGTAATACATTCATAATGAATTTCTTATTTACGAATATCAGTAATATCAGTAATATCAGCATTCGTTTTTCTCTTTTGATGTGTATTTTCAGACAATATATCGCACGATATAGATTCTCCTTAATAAAAAAACGAATAATCGTCTCTTGCGTCCTGATAATGTAGCGAAACGAGTTGGTCGCCGGTTAGGACTACGAATTACAATATTCAGTAGAATTTACAATAGGAGAAGATATTAAATCCTGTATACATCAGAAGTATAATAAATACAATCTGTTACAGTAAATCAAGAATTATATGGTAACAGACGCTGCAGTTTCCACTAACAATAAGTCTATGTATTCCGAGAACGGTAACAAGTGATAAAGTGGATAGATCGCTGCTATCAAGCTGTGAGTTCAATTGCTTTCTTCGTCGTACTAAGATTGACCAAACTCCGATTAATTTAATTGGCGATTAACTGGAAATAATATGGATAGATTAATATCTTATTGTTTGACGAATGAGAGAAAGGAAAGGAAGGACAAATTGTGCAGAGTTAGAAACTTTACTATAAGCAAAATCCCGCCGGTTGAATTAATTGTCAATTAAGTTAATCGGAATTCAGTCGAAGTCATTCAAAGCAAAGGTGCCCTAACAGCACAGAACATTGCAGCAACATTGCTGCAATGTTGCTGCAATGTTCTGTGCTGTTAGGGTGGCTGCAATCGAGTGATTATCGAATGCACAGATCTACTAACAGATAATTATAAAAACGCTCAAAATCCTCAACGTAGCGTGCAAAGAAGTACGAATACAGTGCTCACACACACATACGAAGAAACAACGAGATACTGGGAAATTGGTCAGACGTGTTACTTTGTCAACTTTGTTATGTTATATCTGTTAATCGCGATGATCACTCTCGGAATCTTTTGCAATGATTTCAGAAATGATTTGATTATTTAAGCTCATCAGTTGTGTTGATTGAGAAAATAAATTGCGGCGCGCGCGCGACTTTTTGGTCCTCTTTAAAAGAGTTCAGATTTGTTTAAAAGATTTTTGCTTTTTTGCTTTATTGTAATATCCGTAAAACTCTGGTACGAAGGGGACGCTTTGTAGACGCCATTCTCCAGCTTTACACTTTCACGCCTATTTTCTCAACTTTTTCACTTACGGAACTGCCACTGAATCGATAATCAAGTATAAAATTGGAGATAGTTGAAGCTTGTTGCTTTCACGTCGATAGTGTGTATAGATTGTAAATTTATTTTCTAAGGAAATCTTTACTTTTATCGTCGAAATTCTAAAGGGAAATAATCTAATGTTTTCGCTTTATGATTCCTGGGGTATGTAAATTCGATCCTTAATTAATTAATCTTAATTACAAATTAAAAATCAATATGCATTATCGATTTCGTCTCGTCTGATATCGTTATCATGCGATTCTTTATCAGGATGGTAAAAATAGATTCATAAATATTCAAACTAACTTACTCTAACTTCAAAGAAATTGAAAAATTGCTAGAGACTTTATCTTATACAACATGTAAAAATAATATTTTTTCTTCCTTTTCTTTTCAAAAATTTAATCTACGTTCGTTTTATTTTAATTATAGAAAGTATGAAAAATGTGTTTGAAAAAGGTAATATTAATAATGTACAGATAACCCGAAAACCTCGTAACTATTTTGAATGTACATTAATTGCATCATTACAATTATTTTATGTAGCACATGAAGATAATATATATAAATATTCTAGTTTAATTAAAATAATATCTGAAAAAAGAAAGCGGGAGAGAGAGCTAATTATTAATATACAAAAAATTAATTTATTTATATTTCAATGATCATATCGTTAAAAGAAACTTTCGAATTACGAAGTAAAAGCAATGCAGAAGCATCCTGTATTAGGAAAATCTCATCGGGATTAAAAAAGTTTATTTCAAAGTAGAAATTAACGTGAGCAAAACAACTTTCGAAGTTTTAAAAAATAACGCCTTTATGCACGCAAATTTCAGAGGTACATACATATGCAAAAGATTAAAATTTATAATTATCAGATTCTGATTGGTTATCGCTCATTATGCCTCACTTCATATCGTATCTGCTGCCTCGAGACCGCGTATACGATTCCGTCCACGTTGCGTAATGTTCGAGACAATTTTTAATTATAGTTACACGGAGAAAATTTTATATTAAAAATTACTATGTATAGTAGTAGCCGTGGGCCATTGCTGGAATTATAAAAATTTTTACTATGTTATTATATTAATAATTATTAAACTCTTTTGTGAAAACATA
>NJRL01000236.1:145532-170010 GCA_003063815.1 Aphaenogaster rudis
GAGAGATTATTTCAATAGACACAGTAAATTAAATTATTTCTGTTTCAATAGTCACTTCGTTAAAAAAAATATTCGAATCACGAAGTGAATGTAATGCAAAAGAATCCTATATTGAAAAAATTAATCGGGATTAAAAAAACATTTATCATATTTCGAGGTAGAAATTAACAACGGCGAGCGAGGCGATGTTTCAATTTTTAAAAAATAGCGGTCATGTCATAAAAACACATTTCAGAACGGTATGCGAAACGTCGAGATTTAATCGAATTTTGATTGGCCATCGTTTGCGTGCCTCACTTCGCGTCGTATTTGCCGCCCTCGTCGAATTCGCGCATACAATCGCGCCCGCGTCGCGTAATATTCGAGATTAGTTTAACAATTACAGTAACAAAATGCAAATAACACTACTAATTAACAGTGAAAAAAAGTGTGCCGCAAGTAATGCACAAGCATGTGTAATTATGTGAACAGAAGCGCGTATATATAGTCGTGTATACATCAATTAAAGTCGTTTGCTCGACCGAGAGGGTTAAGATTCGTGTCTTGCGAGAAACGCGTCCGTGTAAGTGGCAGACTTCACGTCGTTCCGTCCGGAGCTCTTTGCGAATTGTAATTCTCTACCATGTTTCTCATCGTGTTCCATAAGCTCGTTGACAGTGATAAGAGGTAAGTTAATTCTACGAGATATTACATCTCCCGACAACGAGAAAGAGAGAGAGAGAGAATGTGTGTGTGTGTGTGTGTGTTTGTGTTTGTGTGTACAGACACAAGCATAGTCATAGTTTGAATTCGGATTTCATTGGTTCTCCTCTTAACGTCTTCATTACCGTCCAGCTTGTACGTAAATGATGCGCGCGAAATGAACTCCTCTGATCTTAATACGATAAATACGATTTATTAATGTTAATATCATTTGTGCTGCGTAGCGAGATATCCTTCTTCTTCGGTGGAAAACAGTAAACTGATAAAAATATCATGGATTCTATCGGTGCATCGCGATATCGCCCTATACATTTAAAAAAGATTAATTTAATCCGGACATTAAATCTGGAAGGACTGCTAACTTATTTCTACCACTTCCACTCCCGTATTCCTATTTCTAGTCATTTATCCCTAATTTATAACATCTATAAGTGTGTAATTTTATCGCACATTATATCAACGTGATATATTAAGCACATTCGTAACCTTATATGTGCGAATTTTGCGACCTGGATATAAATTAACTGATAAACACCGGCCGATAAGCAAGGCGTTAAGATATACGAGTGCCGTAGATATACTTACAGACAGACATTAGATAAAAGGACTTCCCCGAAGGTCGAGTTTTCCCCCTTTTTGATTCATTAGCTTAGCCTCCTTTTTTCGTCTTACGCGCTATATGTATAGGCTGCCGAAAAATGCACGCGTATTTTGGATATTTGTAATATATTTTATGCGCGAAACGGACTCTAGAACGGATCGATGGTTCCAAAATAATTTCGAACTATTTGAAGAGTCTAAAGTGCCTCTGTTAGCAGTGAAATCCGAAAAGATTTTCTAGGGATTAAAATTCATACGATTTGAGTGGATTTGATTTTGGTAGCTTGCAACGAAGTATACTTTTGGTATTTTGGTACTTCGCGTTTCTGTTGCCTGAATTAAACGTAAAAATCGTTTTCGTATGTCCGTTGGATCAAAAATTTTGGATTGTTCAAAAATGTACAGAATTGAAGTCCTGAAATTTTAGTATCTATCGTCTCATTTTGTCATTCAGCATTACCGTTTTAAACGATTAGCCTTCTTCTGTTTACTTGTTACATCGTAAAATTGTTACATCCTAAGAATAATGTTATAGTAATATTATATAAAAACAATAGAATATGTATAAAATATAGTATTGATGTAATAATGCTGACAAATGTGAAATCGTTCTCGACTAAGAATATTTAATAAATGTCCAAACTATGCGTACATCTTTCAAGAGTTATAGAGCTTCTGACACAGTATATATAGACACACGGTGGCGCGTCGATTACCAATAACGTGTATAGCATCATCTGGGAATACATACCTAACTATATATATCAAGAGTTTGGGTATTAATTATTTACAGGGACATCATTACCCGGCCATTCCGCTTGTTTGCGAGAGTAAGCTTAAGGAATTGGAAATTAGTGGGAGGACACTCACGCATCTCAGGAGCTTAGAGAAGAAGGGTGGATTGTGTCCTTTACTTCTGTGCGGCGGGTTAGGTGAGGATATAGAAGAGACGTTATTTTGTCGTTGTAAAAATCCTGAAAATTCTGAATTATTAATTCAAGGAAATAATTGCACGTTCTCGTGTTTGTGTTTTGAAGCGTAGCGTGTACATTTACTCGCTCTAATTATAAGATATTTAAGGCTGCAGGAAATAATTGATTACACTGTCCGACACGGATTTTAGACCACAAATCAGACAAGGTAATTATTATAGATTTTTTGTCGCTGAAAATGAATCCGCAAATGAAATTACTCTATCACGTCACGTTTTTGAGAAAATTGGACTTAAAAGTATCAAAATGGTATTTTTGGGCACTTTTGAACTAAAATAGCTAAAAATGTAACGTGATAGGGCAATTTTATTAGTGGTTCGTTTTCAGCGACAAAAAATCTATAAAAGTCAACCATTGTGTTAACTGATTTATGCACAAAGTTACAGTTATATAGATAAATTAAAAGAAAGGAACTGTGCTTTAAATAATCACCTGCACATAACGGTTTCTGGAGTCGCCGAGGTCAAAATTGTCAAATATAATTTGTTTTAACAATATATGAAAATTTCGATTTGACTTGAAACTAATACACCATTTAATTCTATGGAAAAAGTACATGTAAGTAGAGCATTGTATTTCCAATTTGTTGTAAAAAAAATACAAAATTTAAAAAAATGCAATATGGGCAGAAGCGGATGGTGCAAATAAAAATAGTTTATAATGTTTAAGTTCCTTTCTTTTAATTTATCTATAACTGTAACTTTTTACATAAATCAGCCAATAATTGACTTTTATAGATTTTTTGGCTGAAAACGAATCCGCTAATAAAATTGCCCTATCACGTCACATTTTTTAGCTATTTTAGTTCAAAAGTACCCAAAAATGTCATTTTCAGCATTTTATGTTCAATTTTCTCAAAAACGTGACGTAATAGAGCAATTTTATTTGCAGATTGGTTTTCAGCGATGAAAAATCTGTGAGAATCACCTTGTCTGGTTCGTGATCTAAAAAAAAGTTTAAATTTATTGGACAGTGTTTAATTTATTGTTGGCTATTGTTCCATTAGGAACGTCTTGGAAAAGCTATCGTATAACAATTTTTTAAGTTCAGCGCCAAAGCAAGATAATAGCCTTTATTGAATCAACGTTTAAGCACTGATAGACTTTGGTCCATTGGATTCATATTTAGATAAAGATTGATTTAATGAGCTGTTTGTCGTTATTTAGTATATATATATATATATATATCGCGTAAATCATGGATACGAAGGAGCTTTGTAAGGTACAAGTAAAGTTCGACAGGTAGGGTCTATCTCAAGAAATCTGTTGAGGTCGCGTGAAGTTTCATGGACATAGGAGAGAATGTTCGCCACAATAGCCGCAACAAAATTGCGTTTGTGTATCGTCGGCGAGCGTGCAAAATCTACTGGATATAACTAAAACTGTTGAAGCATTTAAACTTTATAAAACTACCTGGTTTCTATCTGAGTTGCTTTTTCATTTAGTTACAATTTTTCCGCAACGTATCGTATATTTTTTGCCACGTGTATATTTTTTTTAGATTCATTAAATTATTTTTGAAAGATATTTTCTGAGACTTCAATAAATATACATGTTCTTATTTTCTCATCATAAAAAGGAACGTGCTCGTTTAAAAATTAATGAATTTCTGTATACGTTATGTTTGTACATTAGAAGATATATATTTTTTATTACAACTATTGTATCGGAACATTCAATTGCCTGTGAAATTTAATATGAAACGTAATTATAAAATAATGTAATTCTCTATTATAATTTTAGCGAAGTTATATTGTTTATTTAGCAAATATTATATTGTTCATCGCAGAATTACATTCGGATTCTGATGTTTTATAAAAATTTCATTTTATCTCTTTCTAGTGCATATTGTAAATAATGCAAGAGTCACAATTAATTCGAAGTTCTTCTAGATATATGCAAATAAATCTAGTAAAATGTAATATTTTAGCTATTCTCCAAAATTGATTGTATCTTTTTTAGTAGGTTTTTGCACGTTTATCGACGACACACTGCACCCGCATTTGTACAAACGATAGAACTAATAGAAATATACTGCTCTCTCGCATTAAAATGTTAAAATACAAAACTTCACGCATTCATTCGCACGAAAAGTTCGCGAGGTACTTGTTAAACATATTCTTATGACCTTTTTTTAACAATGAACTTACCTCGAGAACATCTCGCGATCTCAGTTCACTTCGCTGAACATACCTTTCACCTTTATAATTTCCCCTTGGTCGCGTGAAAAATATCTTAATGGGACGGTTATTAATATTCGTAATCTAGTCGCATTACTTAACAGAGCGGCGATTGATCCTTTCTTTAGTCTGTGTCTTTGTCTTGTCTTAATCTCCATTATCTTTAAATTCATTGAAATGTGTTTTATTCTTATCTTTTAAATAGCTTAAACTTTCAAGCGTAAATTATAACATTAAAATAATGTCGATAAAATTAAAATAATAAACAGCGTGGTAATTAATGTGGATATAAAAATGGGAATATAGTGAATTGTGATTATAAAATCGTCACTTTGCAAAGATCTTATTATAATCGCAATTCATTACATTTGCATTTAAATTACTTATGATTGACAATTGTCAAGTTGTCTGTTACTGCAATTATTTAAGTCATTAATTTATAAACATCTTTTTTTATTTTTGAAGAGCACATGTATTTTATGTAGATCAGATTTTTCAAACTTGAAAGTTTAATCTCTCCGATTATTATTACACAAAAGACACTGCAGTACATAATTTCCTTTGCAAATACTAGCTCCTATTTAAGTTATTGCAAGACAAATTAAGTTAATTCATTTTGTCGTCAGCAGAAGGCTTTTGATTTTATCCACAAAATACAAGTTTTGTTTAAAAATTTCTAATTCTATCTAAGCTAATTATCGAAACACTTTATTTTCTATCTAATTGTATTTTACGATTATATTCTCGAATTAAATCATTCGATGAAATATATGTATTCAAGCACAGCTCGTACTTTTACGATGCATAAAATAAGATACAAAACATTATTAAAATAATTTCACGAGTTATTAGACTTTTTGGGGGAATACATTTCTCATATAACCGCGAATTAACGAGACTGTAATGACTATATACGATATAACTCTTAAATGTGTGCGAATATTTCATGCGAATATCTCTGATACCGCGTGAAATATTCGTATACCTCGCTACCCTAGTTTTTATAGTTACTTGCTTAATTATGTGATGTTATATTACACGTTTTTAATGTCTACGCATCAATTATAATATATGTTCAAAGTATTTCGCGTACTTCAGTACCGTTACATGGTTGTTTCAGTTTGTGGTATTACTTCAATCCCCTTTGTGCATCGGTTCAGTTACGATGGCATATAAGTCTCCTTCCTGTTCTATTTTATGCGTAGATCTTTCCTTACTTCACAATTGCATATACAAAATATTGGCATTTTCTTCAATACTTTCTGTACTACTTTTGATTTCTCTTGAGGTAAAATGTATATCGATTTTACACAAAAGTAAAATCTCACGTACTGTAAATAATTCTATGTCGACATATAATATTTTCTGAACTTTATGAATAAAGTCAGTTAGTTTCAAGATAAGAAGATATTAGTTTTCATAATAATATTTTTTCGATAAAATTTTTATTCCGATAATAATATTTTTAGTTATTGTCTTTTTAAATAAATATTTCAAAATAATTTATAATAGAAGTAATATAAGTAAATAATAGCTACTAATAATGATAAAAATATATATCGTTTCTAATATAATATTATTTCAATTTTAAATGATAAGAGAATGTTGGATAAAAAATCGAAAATACTAAAAATAATGAATTATAGTGAAATAATATTATAATTAGTTTTATTAAGAAATTGTAGTATGAATGAGATTCGTTAAAATATTATAGAACAAGGAGGAGAGTCGTTTCTATCGATTCGTCCCCAATTACATTATAATTTGCATCCTATCTAGATCCAAATATCTAAAATAATGTGCTTCGATATATCTCCCGTAGGTATGCGTTACTGGAATTTCTAATGGATATATAGCTTCTAAATATTGCAGTATACTTTCGGGATATTAACACGTTTAATGACTGCAATTCATGTGATTAATTGTGCACTTGGTATATACAAACAATATTAACTTCAAAATTATTAAAACAAAAGGCATAATTAAAAACTTCGACAAAATAGTTTTTTAAAAATATAACATATTGTACAAAATCTTAGAAATATCATTATTTATTTTTTCGTGAATGAATTTTTTGTCCAAATAAAAAATAATTTGAGTAGAGTGATATACGAAGAACTACTTATTTTATAAATAACTTCGAGCACATGAATCTTATTTTAAAATAATGCCAAGTTGAGTATTAGTTACCATAGTATTTAATGTGAAACCTAAGAATTTGTCAAAAAATGGAAAGTAACATTTACGTCAAGTAAAACGTTGTTGCACATACGGAATCGGGAATGAAGTTTTTAAGCTTCAACGTATTCCCGGACAAGATATTAAAATACAGATTGCACAATTTATTGCAGCAGCTCATCGTCATTTCATAAGCGTTAAAAGAGAAAAGCACATATCTGATAATAGAGTTAGCAGAGAGGTAGCAGAAAAAGGTACTTTGTGCTTTGACTATTACGCATCCTGTAATTTGCAAATGAATTTCTTTTTACGCAACGACAGTACTCGCGACAGAAACTTTCTTTAACGCGAGCAAAATTAATATTTACGCGAAGATGTGCATCGCGTGAAATAAAAAATTTTAAAAGCGTGTCTTTACTACCGGAATTTTTTAATTGATCGTAAAGCGTGTTTAAACGCAGCGCAAAACTCTCCTTGCAAAACTTTCCTGTCTAAATTAGATAGTACCTAAATTGATTTTAATTTCTGATTTAAAATATTGCTAAATGTTTTTGTTGATATCTATTTTAAGAATTGTTAGTTATATAATAAGAATTGTTAGTTTTTCGCCAATTATTCGTTGTTTGAATGGTATCAAAAGTTAAGAGTATATCTCGAGTTCCTGTCTTAGATAATGAAAGAATTCTCAAAGGGCCGTATTTTTTAAATAAACGATTTCCGCGATTTTATTTTCATTTTTATCTCAATATTGCGAACTTGTTAGGTGTTCGTCGCAAGGAATTCTTTGAATCTTGCGAGTCTTTCGAGCAAAACTTGTAGTTTATTTTTTTTAGAGAGACAACGCTTTAAAATTCGCAAATTATATGCGATTAATTAGCGCATGCACGTTCTTTTGAAGTTACGAGTTAATATAAGTATATATTGGAAAAGCGATATGCGTGCTTTCTTGATTTTGCATATAAACAACCGTATATTTCTTGTTATAAATAAACTTTTCCAGTAAAATCTTATATGCAGTAAAACCCTATATCGCTTTCCTTATATATTATACTTATTGGAATTGTTCTGAAAATGTAAAAATAATCGCAAGAAAAATGTTGCATATATAATACCCTAATAATATGTAGTTTCTTACTTTAAATCAGGAATATTTACACGGATAAATATAAGAGTTCATTCATTCGTTGAAAACAATTATCGTCATTAAACATCAATTTCACGTCCATACTGTTAATATATACACAGGGAATGTTCCAAGGAAAATGTATATCGATAGCAAAAAGCTTTTTCACCGTTGTAATTTCAATTCGCGTTTCTCTTAACAAAAATTATCATTTAATCACTTTATAATTTCTACATAAAATATTATGTTATCCTGATATTAAAAAATATTGAAATTTTATTACTATGTTTAACATTTTGTATCAAATATTTACCAAGGAATAATCAATTTCAAACTTATTAACGATTTGACGATAATACTCCTGTTATCGATATACATGCTTTCTGGTACAAATCTTACAAACTCGACGGTTTATGTCTCTTCGAGCTTCAAGCTAGACTTCCTCTGAAACTAGCCATTTTATCTACTTGTCACGCTTGCTTCTCATCTTCTCGGATTTTTGTGGATTAATACGGAGTAAGCAGTAAACGCTGATCCGTCATCCACGTAATCGATAAGATTACTTGCTCCTCGTTTCCTCGCAAATCGCGAACGCCAGCTCGAGTCTTACTTTAACGTACTTGATCAAAAGAACTCGATTGCTCGTTATCGCGTTCCTTCGCGATAATCGGGACCAGTGGGCTCCTGGTCGTGACGAAACTCGTTTCCCCGGGATATCTGATTTAAGAGATGTTGCAGTCATCAGTGCGGGCATCCCTGATCTGCTGTTTCGTTTTTCTCGAGGTACGCCTGATCAGGCTGCGACTACGTGGCTTGCTCTTCGTGACCTCCTCAGTAACGGAGACGACACTAGAACCCTGAGCCGCAACCACTTGCTGAGGATTACTGCCGGGACCCGCGCTGCCGGTTCTGCCGCCGGGGCTGCCGGACCTTCCATCGCGATAAAGCAATAATAGATGAGAATTACAAGCAATTACGAAATTATTGTAACCGACTTTATTAATGTTAAAATATGTCCTTTCATTGAACTTTCGATATCCAATTATACTCCGTCCCGCGTATTATTTTATTATTTTATTAATTTATGAATGAAGAGATTGAAGAGTCGACGATCCTTTTGGTATTAAAGTATCTCCCTGGAGAGACATGATTGCTACAACTTAAGAAGGGAACTTTTCCAAAAATAGATTTTAAGTAAAGGACAGCAAAGATAGTTGGAAGTAAAATAATGTGAACATTATTTAAGACTTTTAAAAGTAATATGTTGTGATATAGCTCTCTAGCGCTCCATTAAACTGTCACAATTAATTATATAAGTTCCGTAAATGGAATTATAATTAAGAGAAAGCGAAAGTGCAAATATTTAAATGTTACGACAACTTTGTGTTGAGACATAAAATATAAAATTTGAACACTTTTCCGAATCTGAATAGGCTGAAGAAAGAAAATGCATTTATTTTTATATGTATACAATTTTTTTTAATTGTGGCAATCTTTCAGAGTATACAAAGTTCTTTCCTCAAGGATTGAAAATATATATGTGCATGTTTGTAATTCCTATATATGCATGATAAAATGATCGTAATACAATATATAGTAATGAATAAAGGTAATGAATAAAAAGAACTAAGCAGTGCATATAATACAAGCTCAAGTACTATTGAATATCAGTAATAATAAACGAGAGTAATCGTCGACAATCTGAAATGATATTGAAATGTATATCAAAAACGGTATTGAATGTTTCACAATTATGTTCACATTTGATCTACTTCGACAATGGAGATTGGCGACGCTGAAGTGCATTGGAAACCTTTTATATTAAACACCTGTTTTGTTAATATATACTGTTGATAGCTGAAACGCGTATAACGAAACGCGACTAAATGGCGGGTTTACGAATGAAAGGCGGTTAAGGTCATTTGTTAAAATTATCATCCTTCATATATGTTTGTTTAGAGAAATTACGTTGCAATCTAGTTTAACACATGTTGTTAGTACGTACGTGGATTGACAAGTTTCTTTTTGGATTTTTATTGATTTTTATCGATATCAAAAGAAATTTTAGACATGTACAAAATTTTATCTTAATAAATTAATAAAATAGAAATAGCTATTAATTATAAGTAATTAGTGGGTGATAATTTATCCATCGTCCATAGTTTATTCATATTTGTTTTTTCCTATGTTTATCATTTTAAGTTTAAAAGGAGGGAAAAAATTTAATAACATTTAATAACATTTATTATATTCAGAGACATTTACTCGCCCCTAAATTCATATTCTCACCCTACATTTAACTCAAAAAGTGCCTCTCACAATTCACACTTCTCATTTACGTTGGATGCAATCTTCATCTTAAGCCTGCTTGCACCAACTATCTGGGTTAAGTAAGCCTGACTTAGCGATTCACTGTATCTTTTGAGATTACGATCCTATCTGTGATAGGTATGATACGAAAAATTTACTTAATCATCGTAATTAATAAGCAACGAGCTATCGACCTTTAAACAAATAAACCGTAAATGCGAACAGTCACGTTCGACATTAATGGCGTTTTAAAGTATACAGATTATATTGTAACACATTTGCAGGATTTATTTCAAAAATGGATTTGCACTAGTTTGAGTTTTCTTCAAAAAAGAAAGAATAAAGTTTAACTGAAAATTTGAACTCTTAACGGCTTGGCTTATCAAGATGATGAGCTCTAAGATATCTTGATAAGCCAATATTTCATGTCTTGATAAGTTAAACCTCAAATTAGAAAGTAAAAGATAAAGAGAAGCATTATATATTCTCTTATAATAGTTTCAAACTCAAAAACTTTCCACCTTGGTTGATTTTCGCTAAAAGAAAAATTGTCTCAAAGTTTTTCAAAAAGTCTATCCTTGAGAGGATTTATATATTATAATCCTGTATATGAAAACACTATATCTTGTATGTGAAAACACAAATGCCTTGTGGCTTCATTGGAAATAGCGTTAGTGTTCTGATACCTGCGTGATCCATATGCCGAACATCTTCTCCTGAGCCCCGACTGCTCGACCTCGCCAGTAGGATTTTTCGGTACGATTCTGGAAAGTGTGACGAAACATCTGAATACGTCCTTAATGTTATAGTCGTCCTTTGCCGAACACTCCATCACTTTAGCGCGTAGTTTTGGCAATTCGCAAAACAGCCATTCGCTCACGTCTTCGATAGGTACTTCTCTTCGTGCTGGCGCTAGGTCAAGCTTGTTCCCGGCGATGACTATCGGTACTTCCTGTAAAGAAAATACGTCTTCGTTACTATCTTTTCACCCGTAAAGCGTAACTGATGAGATCGAATCAAAAAGCTATCCGGTATAACATTTTTCCATCAGATCTAGATAGTGTATAAACTATAAAGTTATAAATATCGAGAAGAGCAAATTAACGATTCATGCTGCTCCAAATATGAGATAGAGAAATTTAGTTTAAATAGCAGATAGGTATAAATAACTGCTGAGAATGTTCGATAAACTATACTAACTACGAATAGATAAATCACGAACGAATAAATCTGAATAAGCCGCACCTGGAAGTCCGGTCGTTGTTCTCTCACTTCTTCGAAGCAACGTTTCACGCACTCGAAACTCGGTAATGACGATGTCGCGTACACGAGCAGGAATGCATGGGCGGTGGCTATGCTCAACCGCCTCATTGCGGGAAACTGCAGATCACCTGGAGGAATAAAAGCAAAACATACATACTTTTAATCTAATGGATTTTTACGAGACTGAGAAATCTTCCTACTCATCTGAAAAATGGCGTATCGTTGCCACGCGTAATATATCTACAAAGTAAATCCTTAGAAAATGTCATCTAAAATAACTTCTTATTCACGATTCCAATCCTTAGAAAATGTCATCTAAAATAACTTCTTATTCTCGTAAAAGAAAAAACGGCAAATATGAGTCAGGCGCGGTAAGTGGTGTGCAATGCAAATAGTACAACGAAGTTACAAGAAAAACTTTTTTTATCAACAACTGTAAGCTGACGATGACTCCAAGAAGAGCCGAAACGTACTTATGTTGGATTAAACTTAATAAGTTATTGCGTCTGACAAGGCGCACTTATTGAGTCTCAATATATTTTGTTTCTTATTCTCGGTTTCAATTTTTTTTATTCAAAAGATATATTCAAATTGACGATTATTTATTGCATGATATTTTTGCAAATGTCCACGAAAAGCATACAGTTATTCTTGATAAATTTTTATTACATACGAAACGAAGTCACTCTGTATATGATGCGTATGCACAGCATGTTTATCTCGCTGCTTTTTCCAATATTCCGTTGCTCTTTCGCTAAAAAGTTATTGGGATATATCCTCGCGCAATCTCGATTAGATCAAGGATGCCTCGGCGTATGAGTGCATTTATATACATAACTATATTGAGCGCTTCTGAGTTACGTTTATTTGATACGCGATCCCGGCGAGATCGAAGCTTCCTTCGTTTTCAATGAAAACATTTAGTATTCCGTTTACCATCGAGAATGTACAGTAATATCATGTAGCGCTTAATATTTTCCGTCATATGCACAGTAGATTCAATGAGGAGCAAAACGTTAAAAAAAATAATTACTTTTAAAAAAATACAGAGTTAATTTATCATGTAGAGGCTTATTATTTTTCCCGTTGGAGCTTTTATAAGCAGATTCGGGAATATACGGAATTTTAAAGCGATAAATTAATAACAATGTGATTATGTTGAGATTTATGTCACAACCTAAATGCATAATAGCAGTTAATTAAAATCAACTTAATTAATTTAAATATTGAATCGTTGCATAAGTGTAGCACACAAAATGTCGCGTTATTATGTTAAAGTGACATGATCCTTTGATAGAAGTATATACTTCAGCTTTTGCGAAATATTAGCAATTAATCAAATTATAAGCAAAAATGCCTTTATAGTTTTTAATCTTTTTTGCTTTTATATCTAAATCATTTGATTAAAATGGGATTATGAGAACGATCCTTCATCCAGAGAAAAATATTAGTAAATTTTTGTAATTGTACATCTTTTGTTTTAAAAAAAAATACTTAAAAACCTTTGATACAAAATCAACGTTTCACAACTTAAAGGGAAACGGGCAATAACATGATTCGTCTTACCTGCGGTGTCCAAGAGGTCGACCTTAAGCGTGAGAGTGCCGAGGACGCATTCTCGCGAGTACAGATCCTCCACGGTGGGCCGGTATCGTTCGCTGAAGCCCTGGCCGAGTAATCTGCGTATAATGGAACTCTTGCCGACCCCGGCACCGCCGAGCACCACCAGTCTGATCCTTTCGAGATCGGCCATGTTCTTCGATCGGTCGCACCCTGGTGACCTGGAGCACGACCGCGAGAATGTCGCCGCCTCAGGAAGGCATCACCCGGGAGGAGGTCGATCGGAGTCTCGTCCACCTCCTGGAAATCCAATACGGTCGCCTTACCCGTCCCGCCACCCGCGTCCGTCAAGGTTCTCTTACTTCGTCCGAAGGATACTAATTTGATTCCCCGCGGCGATTCCTGACCGCGGTCAGGAACGAGTCGGTGGTGGTAGTTCCTCGAGATCGATCAGTCGCGATCGACGTCGCTCCGAAACGATTGCGTTTTTCCACCCAACGACGTCGCACGTCACCAACTTCCCCATTCACTTACCCCGCTTACGTTGCGCTCTCGCGGGAACTCCCATCTTCCTCGGGGAAATCGCAGCCATTCGCCCGCTCCGCGCGATTCGAGTTAAAACTCCTATTGAAACATGAGAAACTGTTCTATTATTACTTATTTACACGTGCCGAATACGGGATTTCATCGGCAAGATCAAATTATGAGACGGGGGTATCCTGGTGTAACGCCATTTGGGGCCGCCAAGTGGACTGGAAATTGAAGTAAATAGTATTACTATGGACGCTCCGAGCTAATTGGAATATTCCGTTTAGAACAGCGACTTTTATTGAGGCCACAGCTTTCATGCTTTATGTTAAGAAATCCGATATGTCGGTTATAAATATCGAAGCAGAAAGTCTCGATGGTTTTTTAGGTCAGTAAGCAAACGAAATATATTACAATGACTAAAGTATTTTTTTCAGTATCGGAGTCTAATATCAATAATATCAAGAGAAAAGAATTAGAGTGGACAGTACAATGGACCTCTCTCTTCTCTTTGAAAATAATTATAATTGCCTGTAAAGCTAATACTGTTTCGTTCAGGAAATCAATATTTATATCAATCTGCTGTTTTTAGATTTTATTGATATTAACGAAAATTAATTTTAAAAAACGAGATGTATTATTTACGTTTGAATTATAGGAATGTCCACGAGCAGAAAGATTTTTGAAATTAACGAGCATACAATTCTATAAATAAAGGCTTATATTTTAATATTTAATTTAATATATAACTTGTTTACTTTGAAATATTGCGAATATTTTGCCGTATTGTCACGAAAGTTATATTTGTCGAAATATATATCAAATTTTGAATGCTTTAATTGCTTAAACTGCGACCAAACTATTAAGGATAGACCAAACTAAAATTACATGTTTCTATGCAAGATATATGAAATTGTCCATGGAAATTAACGAAGCTCAGAAATATCGCGAAACTCTGCTCATTCAGCGGAAATGTACAAATGGGTGGCCACTAGGGTTTTTTGCGGCAAACACGCATGGGAAATGAATACAATACGCTACAATACGCGCTGAAATATACCGTGTTAATGAAACAAAACTCACTACCAGCATATATTTCCCATGTACTAAATTTCAATCTCAAGAATATTTTTTCACGGCTATTGATTAATCCCTGTCGTTTTACTTTAAACTAATATTATCGCGTTATCACTGTTTATTCTGTCTTCTCGATTTCTTTCTTCATTAGTTTTTAATATCAAAGAACATGCATACACCTGTTAATAAGTACGATTTTTTAATTATAATCAATTTCAACGATTTTAATATATAGTTACTATATATTTACTTACTTACTTACTTTAACATGGTAATTTGTTGACTAAGAAAAATATTGCTTTTTTGCCGTTATTAATAATATCTACGTTGATGGAAAATGTTTTCCTATATAAATCCGTATTTAAATGTATCATAAGTGAAAGTATTGATATATAAACAACGATATTAATAAATGACGATTTCCAATTTATGCAATCCATATGCTTATCTTCCCTTGTAGGGAAAATTGTATAGATATTGAAGAGATTAATTATATTCAGATATATATTTTTTACATTTACATATTACATATTACATATTAATTAATAACGACATTACTTTAGCATTTATCGTTAGAGATTTTCATGAGTAATGGAAAATACATACGCGGAAATCTATTTTTGATAAAAATTTGTATAGATTTGCATCTAACTAGTTATTACATTTTGTTGAAATAGTTATTAAAAGATAATTAATTAAATTAAACAATTCAAACGCGTGGTTTTACATTTAAATACATTAACAAACAATGGTTAAATGCGAACTGTATGTGCTTTCGGTTTTCATCAGAAGAAAATATTCATGATTGCAGATTAATCATATTTAACAATATCATCTTTTAATTAAAGATTTATTTTTATCGCGAAAACGCAGAGAGACACAACAATGTCGTTTCAATGTTTGCCGCAAGTCCTTCCGATTTGTTCAACTTCTGCAAATATAAAATTTCTCTTTCGATGAAAATTTATGTGGGGATACGGGTTAATTTTTAATTCTATCTCGCATGGACCGAACACACAGGGCGGATGGGACGCGTAATGAAATTTCGCCGGCCAGCGCGGTGGTATTTACAACCCGCGCGAGATGAGAAAGCATGTCGTCGCTGTCGCGGCGACGCGACGTGGCCGTAATTCACCCTGCATCCTACAACCCGACGGGATTATGAAAGGGAAAGAAAAGAGCGTGTACCTCGCTTCCGCGCGATTTATCCTGGTAGTCGGGCACCCCTTCGCGTCCTCTCTATCTCACTCCTTTTCACCTCTCTCGTTTCCGCTATCAAGAAAACCCCGTGCCCTTCCGGCAGAAGTCACAGGTGGCTGCCGGCCTCCTTTTTCTCCTTCGACTACCCCTGCGGGAGTCTCCACGGGATTAAGACGTCGCTAAACACGCCGGTGCCGACGACAGCTGGCTCTGTTTTATGAAATAAGGCCTTAATCGTCAAGCTCATTAAACGCCACGGCGGAGCATTACCGCCTCAACCACGCGCGATTGTTATCCGAAGCTTTTTACGCGAAGAAGTTCATATAGATCGCGTAGGATGAACAATCGTGCGGATGATATACGCCTGACTCTCGCTTAATGGACTTGACGAATGCCGCGCGTTCTTAAGTCTAAGATTTTGCAGAATATATTCATTACGGTCGCTTCTCGTGATTTTCCCTTTTCGTTGACACGCTTCCGTTACATTTTGTCGACACCGCGGTTCTGCTTTTAATGCTTTCAATAAGTTGAGATTATTTCTACGTTACTGAGAATAAAGCGAAAATCAATATTATGTGTAAAATTTTGCAAAGAGTATCCGGTTTATTATATCGTTAATTCTAAATGGAAAGCAGATGTAACGAGGATTACACAAAAAGCTCAGACCTTTTAGAAATAGCCAATAAAGGAAGTTTATGATGCAACTTGCAGCAAAAGAATTATACGCGAATAAAAAGTATAGGGCTCAAGTGAACGATATCATTATACTTGCAATATGCTTCGCATAATCAGCAGTTTTTGCGTCTCCTTTTTATTTATGTCCCGCGTTAGAGTGTTGAAAATCCTGCGTTAGCGTCTGAATGATTCTGTCTTGATTCTGCAACAGGAAAACAATAGCAAATTAGTAAGATATTGAAATCAATGTGATTAGGATTTTTGCAACGTTTTATTAATTCTATATATGCATGTGCTATTAATCTCTAGTACGAATCAGGCTTTGCTGATTCTTTTTTAAACTGATTAAAATCGGGTAAACCGAGCGAGAGGAATGAATTGCGCAATCCGCCTATCTTAAGTGTTGAGAGAAACTGGAATCTACAGGATTCCCCCCCCTCCCTGAGCTATATTAGGATAATTATTCACGTCATTAGTGTTTCTCTGGATTCTCCTGCATTCGTATACGCATTATCCGTCGAATTCCAAATGCACGAAGCGTATTCAACATATATCAACAATGTTAGCTACTTGTAATCCGTGCTTCCGTAATCTGTCGAGAGTTATCGCGTATTACATATCGCGTTTTCGTAAATTTTTATAACTACTTTATAAATCTATATTGATTAATTATCAGTAAATGAATCTTATTTTTCGTAATCAGATTTATAACTTGAAATAAGATTCAAAATAAAATTTGCAATAGAATTCATTTCGCTTAATTTAATATATCTCGCTATTATGTAACATGCCAATGCAAATTTATCCTTGTATTATTATTTTCCGCAATATGAAAGTTTTGCTATTGTTGGATGGCTGCTGTGGGAACAGTAACATCTTTTATACGATTCTCCAGAGATAGAAATGGAAAAGAGCTCAACAGGAGACTTTCTCGGGTACCCGCGACGCGGATTTGTTCAAGCACTATCTTGTAGGTGAAATGGAGGAGCAAAATCTTGTAGAACTCATTTCGTTTTGCACTCGTTTTCAGAAATAGATCTCATTTTGGGAAACTTCGGATATCTTATACAAGCTATTGCAAACACTAAAAAGAAACGTGGAATACAACGCCAGATATATACGATTACCATAGTAACATATCCAAAGATAAAAGAAAATACGAATCTCTTATAATGTATATCCTTCCGTTTTGCGCTTTACGGAAGGATATATTATGAAAGAAATATCTATAATAGACGCGTCCTAGATTTCGTCATATTTAAATAACATTAAAGCTAATTATATTCCAAATATCGAAACCATGTATAAAATGTTCCACAATCCAAGATGAAAATTTCGGGACAAACGACAAAATATTTTGCTGTTTTTTATACATCATTAATAAACAAAAATTTGGAGCTAATGCAGAGATAATGTGTTTAATATTCGGCAAGTTTCATTACACATATTTTTATAATATGTACACGGGAAAAAAATTATGTTGTACTAACAGCATTAAGTCTAATTAGAGATAATCTTATTAATTCAATAATAGTTTTAATAAAAGAGCATATGTATTTGTTTCATTAATGCTGTTATTAAATCAATAAAATTATATTCTCAATTAGATTTAATGTTGTTGATACATCATTTCCTTTCCGTGCCTTCAGTGTAAAATTCTTCACTGCGTTTCATTTTACTATGTTAAATTTTACTACTTCTAATTCAACGCACTTCTGAGATGTCATATCCAGAGTACGAAAATTACATTTCGCGATTTCCCACGGCAAACGAAATTATCTTGCGCGTTCGTGCGTTTCGCTCTGCGGTTATTGCATTACGAATACGACCACCGTATTTATCCGCAGACAACGAAATAATAAATTGTATTAATGATCCTGAAATATCGCGCGATGTTCTTCTACATGTGTTGAAAACCTAGTCATTACATCCTACCTTCACGGCCGTTAACCGATTTTCGCTGGCATCAGCATAACGATTTACATAATAATGCCCGAAAATTCCCGCGCGGCTTTCCCAGACACGGCCGACAAAATTGAAGTCGTTAATTCGCCGCTCGCGTACAAACAGACGTCGGATGGACGATTCGCCTAATCACGTCACGTCCCTCGATACTACTAATACCTCTTTTCCTCTCCTCGTAACAAATGATATCCCTCCGGCGCGGCGGTAGTGAAGCGTAATGTATCGCGATATCCGAAAATATGAAGAAAGTTTTCCCGAATTAAGACGCAGCTGCCGTATAGTAAGAGTAAACCAGACGGGGAGTTTATGAGTTTTTTCTGTTTTATTTATCTTTTTTCTCTTTTCTTCGATATGGAAAGAAAATAGAAATATGAAATCTTGAAAAAAAGTTTTTATATCTAAAGAACCTTATAGTAGATATTAATTTTATTAAAATAACCATCCGCAAAATAAAATAATGAACAAAATAAATATGTAAAAAACTTTTACTTTCCTGCATTTAATTTTTAAAATATTAATAATTTAATATATTTAATTGCTTCGAATATTGAGAGTATTTACTGTCTTTAAGATGAATGTAAATTTCTTCAATGTTATTTATTATTTTTGGTATTATCTTGAATCAGATTCAAGATGTCCGAATTAAACTATCTGATTTAGCTCCGTTACATTCGCGAAATATAATTATAAGATCAATATTTTCAGAATCATTTTATCTTCGAATAAAATGCTATCTAATAATCCAGGAAGATCGAAAAACATTATTAAAGTACATATAATATTTATACATTGAACGTATTTTAAAATCATGTTTTTATTTGCGAAAGAATTTAATTGAGATTTTTTGTCTCGATTTTATGTATTTATTAACTCTTCCGTTTTAACTCTGTTTATGCGTTTCATTTTCATTTACATTGTGTCACTGTAATAATCCAATTTTATAGAATCGACATTTAGGACGTTTGATATTTTAATGAGTTTCGTGATGAAATGAATAAGATGATAAATGATGTAGCGCTCGCTATTCTGAAATGAGATTAATTTCAATTAACCTTAACAACTTTTTTCATTCTCTCGAGAAATCAAATTACAGTGACACGCATCATTGAAACTCGATTTAGCTTGCAATAAGATCGATTATTGGATACGTTTGTTTCGACGTAATGAAATAAAATACAGCGTTGAATTTTGCAAGTGCTCAATGCCATATCAAATCCTTCATGCAATAATGATCGCGGGAAATAAAATAGGAATTACGGCAGTTATCAAATGTGTTTGATCAATTGATGGGAGAGAAGAGAACATAATAAAGTTCTGTTCGCTTTTCGGTTCTTTCTCTCATTGCCGAAGCTTTGCACGAAGTTAATAAGAGATTGATGTGAAGGAAAGATAGGAGCGAAAACTTACTCGTTTGCACTTTAATATTAAGGATGATAAAGAAAAAAGTAAGGAAATCCACGTGCAAAATCAATGATCTTGTCTTTCCTTCTATACATCTCGTTTCTGTTTGTGTCTTAACGTTCTGTTATTTTCATAAGAAAGGAGACGTTTATTTCGAAAAATCCACAGCGCTATGGATCATGTTTCGTGAGATCTTTGTTAAAACATTCTTTCTTTCTCTTTCTCTTCCCCTTTCTCTACAAGTATATATTTTTAAAGAATATTTTTCAAAAAAAATGTTACATTATGATTACTAAAAGATTGAATTACAACGAATCACAAAAATATCCGTTTTCTCCACTATTTACTTCAACCGATATATTCTTTAAGAAAAATGTTGGTAAGAAAATATATGGCACATTAATCTTTTTGATTCATATAAATTTTAATAAAAATAATAATTTAACAAAAACAGCAATTTAAGTAAATTGTCAGATAATTATGAAAATATTAGTACTCTTAGAATTGGTATCATCAATTAAATGATTTCCGGTGCAAGCGTGTTTAAAATTATATTTGAATCGTTCTTACATCTTTTATGCGAAGCGACACTATCTGTATGTTAAGCTGTAGCTATTCTGTTCGGAGTAGACTTTCTGATCGTTCTTTCGAAAGAGCGCGTGCTGCTTGGAGTTTTCATTTTGCTCGATCGCTATTATAATGTAACGAAAAAGCAAGAGTATTTGCACACCTCTCTGCCGTGGATTTAATTTCGCTAAATCTTTTGAGAGTTCTCTTCTTGGGGTAGAAGGGAGTTCCCGCGGCGTATCCACAGAACATTATCCTCTTAAAAACTTCATTTGCATACGCGGCCGCGACGTTCTTAAAATGTAGGACTTTATAAAAAAAGAATCCAGGAAAAAGAGACTGTCGCGTGTAATTACGAAGGCGATAGAACGAGGCAGAGACGAGGGAATACTTAAATCGGTGATATTATAAATGGTCACAACTTTTCTAATATTCCTTCCCTTGTATTTATTCAAGGCAAACTTCGTGGCTAACAGTACTCCCTGGGATACGTTCGAGTAAATAAAGTAAACTGTGATGTTAAGATAAAGGAACGTGTAATTCAAAATTATTGAAAGTTACATTACCTCTATTGATCAGTGTTCTAGTTATCGAAACACATTTAAATTTAAATAAGATATTTTGTTACACGCGCGTGGCCGCTCTTTCCTGTTTTAATCGTTTAACGCAGAATGGAATATTGACACATTACACAACTTGCTCGTGACAATGTAATTATCTGCGATAATGTAAAAGTTAAAGTTTCAAAGTTTTAGAATATTTTAAGATTAATTAAGCTGAGCGAAAGGTAAATTAAAACTGAAATTTTTTATTTATATTCTATTTCGTCATCTCCCTTTTTCTCGGGAGGCAGCTGAGTTTAATTAATATAGAACGAAATTCTATATATAGTCCCAACAGATCGAGAAGTATCAATTAACTTTGTCTTATCGCGAGCACGGCGCAAATTGTTACGTCAAACGGACAGATGCAAATCGAGGTAGTTAAGCGACGACGGCGTTAACCAGACTATGATCCCCCTTCGAGCGTTGACGGATGTCAATCGTCAGTCTATTAAATAATATTGCTCCGGTGTCAGCCTGCTATCCATCGAATTTGGGAAATTATGTTGAGCCGCAGCGCTCAGGCAGGACGTAAGCTCATTATCGATACTGACATATTTTCGCGGTTTGCGGCTTCGCTGTGCGGCTTATGCCATTCGGCGTGCATGTTCCGGAATTACGTATGTATAGATGCGGTATGCAGCTGCAACGATCGCTCTCCTCCGACGTGGCGCGCGTAATTACGGCGGTCTTCGGGGTTTACGAATACGTTACAAACGCATTGCCGGCAGGCCCGTGTGCAGATAACGCCCAAGTTGACGGGCTATAAAGCACGAACAAGCTCGCAAAGCAGTTTCTTTATCCTTTGAATCGCGCAAGATTCCCTCGTTAACGTTTCGTTCAAAGCCTATATATATATATATATATATATATGAGATACATATGGTTTCATATAATTGAAATAAAATTATTGAAATGAAAAAAAGCATGCCAATAACACAGTCAACGAATTGTGTACAATTATTTTCTTACACTTCACTAAATAACTACAATGAATAAATTGCACTCAATTATACGGTTCGAGAAATAGAACAATGTTTATTGAAATCGGACGGATACGACTTACATAAATAGTCCGTGTATAAATTGCTTATATAAGTTTATATAATATACTTTATTTTATCTATAAAATAAATTCTTGGTTGAAATTTATTTTGTAGATAAGATATGATAAATGCAGCTATGTATATGCAAAATAATCCTTTGCTGGTATAATCCTAGCGGCAGAGATTTCGCGGATTACCACTGTTTGGATAGTCTACGATCGTCGTCTGAAAATATCCGTTGTCTGGACTATAGAGTTCTGAGCCTTGCGATGTCCGAGGACGCAAACTATTTGATGTAGGATCGAGAGCAACGATTTTAAGGTTGACGTGCGATATTTCCAAGTCAAATTAAGTAGTTGCAAGATTTTTGCATATTGCAAGAGAAGGCAACGCTCGCCGTCAGGTCAAATCGTTATATTTCATAGCGCGCTTAGAGTGGTGCTATCGATCGCGGTGCTGCACCGATTGTGCAACGCGGGAATTTCATTAAATCGATGCTGGAAAGGAGTAGTTATAAATATGTAAGCGGTAAATCGCGGAATATATAGACTGTGCTTTTATTGGCGACTACGTTGGCTTAGATTAGCTCGAGGCAGAAATATATCCTTATTTGTTTATCTCATAACAGACTTTAGAATAATTCTTTAGTAGCAAATTTTCGTTGCTTACGATATTAATAAAAGCGGGTCAGAAATTTCTCGCGCAAGTTTATTCGACGAAATACCTAAAACTTTATTAATAATGATAGTCTTTAGCCATTAGTTGATGTCTGTCATAGCATTTTTATTGATCAAAGCGATGAACTCCGCTCGCCTCCAAAGGTCAAATTTTTTGCTTATAACATTTTTATTCCGAGCCTCTTTAATCCTGTCGTTGCTTATCGCGGGCAATTTTCCATCTGACGTCTAGTCCGCGATTTATCAGCTGGTGGAGGATTACATGTAACTGTTCGTAGCAAATCCGAATCTCATAGCTGTAAATCCAGTCGAACGCAGATAGATTTTACCTTTCGCGTGTATGCTTCATATGATCAATAAAATGGATTTATTCGATCAACTGAAGTACGGACTGCTTGAGAACTTTATTTATTCGTGCAACATTTTGGCCCGCTTCTCGTCGCGAGATTTATCTATTAAGATTCTTTAAAATATACCTTATTTATCGTTTATATTGGTTTCTCACATCTTAAGAATATTTTTATTGAAAAATATTCTTTGACATTTTATTAGCTATCTTTTTATGAAACAAAAAAATATTTAAAACTTTTGTGAATTTTAAAATTCTTTCAGAAAATTAAAACGCAATCTAGGCAATATTATGAAAAAAATATTTTGATAATAGATTCCATTTGGCTAATGAAACGCTCTTCTGTTTATCCAAAAGCCGTAATTTGAAATACAGGCTTACTCTCATATTAAACCGCACAGTAATCTATTTATTTCAAAGTACTCGCTCGCTCACATGTGTCCAACATGCATTATGCATCGTTCTCGCTGCAGGATATTAGCCACGATTGGAACAGAATACAAACACAGCCCTCTTTCACCTATGTATCCCTTCACATGCCAATTTTCCAACGCGGAGTCCTATGAATATTTTATGGAGCCACGAAGCCTGTCATTCTTTCGCGCACTTTATGAACTCTCGCATCAGATTGGCGCTTTCCCTACATTATTTCGCAGTTATGGGCCACAGTTATTACACTTTAACGTACGCTATCAACAGTCATTTAATGTTCAGAGCCAGTATTCCACTTTGTTAAAATCTCTTCACATAATGCCACTCCGCGATGTGTTCATACGTTATAATTGTCTGATTACTACAGAAGTTAAGTTAATGTTATATAATTAAGCTTAAACATAAATATATAAAAGCAAAATTTCTGCACACGCATTTGATTGGATTTATAGACGTGAGATTTGAATTTGTCACAAATGGTTATCTATTATTCTCCACCAGCTAATAAATCACAAACTAGATGTCAAATGAAATATATATATTGTAATAATAAATGACATGATATAGCTTACAAATTGCATGATATATATTATAATTTGTACTGTACGATATCTTACATACATATATGCCTATCCATATGACATGCACTCCATTTAAATTACGAAAACTAAAAAGAGAGAGGCTTTTTCACTGATAACGCTACCATGCCTTGTATATGCTAGAGTCCAAAATATATGCAGACTGCTCCTAAAATATTTGACTAATTGTAAGTTTTACTATGTTTTTTTCATTAATCACACTAATGAAAGAATATTACAAGAATGTAAATCTACAATTCGGTAAAACTGCAGAATTAGGGCCTATACGAGAAATCAATTGAGAGGTGGTACACTTTATGTATTTTTACCCCCTGAATCCAAAAATGTTGATAGAATTTGGGGGTCGCTTGTATTTTCTAAGATATCGTCATGAAAATGCGAAAAAACGGTAAATGTTGCTAAACGTGTAGAAACCTAAATCCACCCCCATCCACCCCCGCCTACATGTGTACT
>NJRL01000236.1:179231-204422 GCA_003063815.1 Aphaenogaster rudis
ATCTGTATCTGGCCAAATTTTTTAATATTTCAGCAAAACCGTTCCTTCCATGTAATAATTAAAAATTTTAATATATTAGAAGCTTTTATCACGCGAATAAATGACAATGAATTTCTGAATTAGAAAGAAATAAATTTCAGTTTAACAAAATTGTTAACAAAATTTACATTCCAATATCTAATATTGGAATGGGGGGGGAGAGATTAGATTGATCAAAATTCGTCAGAAAATCTATAAGTTAGAGGTAATATGTATAGTTTTCAATATATCTTATGTTTAACGTTTTAAAAGATGCTAAGTAGTGCAGAGATGCTAAGCAGTGCAGAGATGCTATCTTAAAAAAAGTAATCCATCGAGACACAAAGGCGCGAAGATTAGACTTATTGTTAGCAATATCGACCATATTTTTAAAAATAGGTCAACGGGTGGAAAATTCTTTCAAATGCTTTCGAGTGTTAACAGATATCTGCTAAAATTTAAATAGATACACGCAAACATGATGTCAGACGATATCCGCATGTACTACGCAACATTTACAACAAATAGCAATTTGCCTGATAAAACATCGCGAATAACACGTTCCATCAAAATTTAATTGAAAAAAAATATTGTGATTCTCTGTATAAAATGTATATTGCAAGTTGCAAGTTCATACCACGCAGTATTTGCTTCTAATAATAATTTATGCAGCAAAAAGTTAAAAAAACAATTTTAAAGGTTCGAAATATCTAAGCTCTAATATATCAAATGTTTTTCTAAGTTTCATTTACAAAAATGCAGAGCAGAGGAGAATAGAGTCTCATTTTGAGTAGCAGTTTTTTAATAATATTTTAATAATTGTATAACGTGTTATTAAATTAAGTGAGCGGAATACAAATACGTCTAATTAATCTAAATGAACGTAATACGAATATCTATAATTAAACGAAATGGGCGTAATGAGAATACTTCTCGTCGAGCATAGTAAACAATTTTATTTTTAACTGATTAAGAGATGGCAACTTTTTCCAACATCAATACATTATATATTATTTACAATGATCCATCGCTTATTATTTCAATAAACAAGTAATTAAATTATATTTTTGTAAATTGTACAATATGACATAATATAATTAGTGCTTGCGGGATCTGCAAAAGGATTGAAGTAGAAATAAGAAAGAAAATGACGAATAGGTTTGCGGCTTTTTGCGATTTATTGTGTAAATCAATCATTTCCTCCCTTTTCATAAGAGAAAGTATGCTTATCTGATTATGTCGTTCACCATACATCATATTTCGTTGAGCAGCGTCCCCTCACTTTCGCGCGAATCGCCTCGAGGGCTTGATAATTCTGTGGTTGACAGCCGTTTTCCTCGATTTATTCATAAACGCGCTTTGTTCTCACAAACGCTTCTGCGAGCTACACGCAAGCTGTGTACACACGCCTGTGAACGTCGCACGCGAGCATTTCCGGGTTAACAGGACAAGTTAGCGCTTGTACTCACCTCCGTGAAACACGCGCGAATAGAGCGAACGCAGGGTACAGATGAAAAAAATTCCATGTATGTCTTTCGACAATACAGTCGTTTAAAATGCGCTCGCTATTGCTTATCCAATATTGAAACTGTCGGAAGACAGAAAATTGTTTATCGTGTTTCATCCATGGGAATGGACAATGCCCGAGGATAACGGAGGCATTGTTGTCCTGCCAGAATATGTTTTAGATGTCATGACATAATGAAATGAAAATATGCAGGATAAACGTATCTTGCGGAAAGAGCAAGACGTGAACAAAAGCGTATTGTTTAAACGATAATAGCGGGCAGTAATAATGTTACATATATTACATATATCTAACTTAATCCCTCAAGGGTACACATATTAACTCACTCGGACCTACGGGTACACTGGGCACAAAATACCTAGTCGCAGTTTTTCGTTTATAATTTCACTCCTAATTCAACGTAGAGCTTTTTTTTTTAAATTAAAGTTTATGCAATTCTGCGTAAAACGAACCCGTAATCGATTAGGTTTAATAAATCTAAAGCGAAAGTATTAATCACATTGAAAAAAAGAAAAATTTTCGAATTTTCACGTTTTTTTATTCAATCTTCAATATCTCCGGTTTTAATTGACGAAAATAAAAATTTAAAAAAGCATTTTAAAGCGGAAAAGTAGTACTTCAACGATATGGTAAACGTTTTTTGATACGGCTTTTAGGCTCGTTTCTACCTGATCCCTATACCACCCGAATTAAGTTACGGGTCAAACGTACCCAGGGTACCCTTGAGAGGTTAAATTAAAACACACATTTGAAGATTATTAATTAGTAAATTAAATGCGATTTCTGAAAGAGATTTTGCGATGTACTTCCATTATTTTTTAAAACAACAATACTAATTAATTAATATAAGTTAATTAAGAAAGTAAGACACACATATGCATGTATTATATAATTAACTGCATTTCTAATAGAATTTTAGAGACTAATGTGTATGTTAAGTATTTCAATTTAAAAGTTAAAAATGAATTGATATATTGATCTCGAATCAATAGGCAGTTATTATCATACTATTATTCTCGACAAGCCCTATTCTTGTCACATTATCCAATTTCTTCTGTTGCAAGTCTTATACAAAATATTTTTATATTTATTAAAATTATTTTACGATGCCATATCTTAGTACATCGCGTTTCATTCTTTCTCGATCTTCGTCACCAATTTTTTACTCTAATTTTTTAAGGTATGTAAATTGCTCTTTATATCGAATATTCTTTTGAGCAAAGTTAGATTCACGGCGAATATATAATTGAAAGGGGCACATAAAAATTTTGCTATTGCCGTTTGAATTGGATCGGAAGAGTTGCATAAAATTTCGCCGATAATATAATTTCAATGTAGCGAAATCTAACGAGGGCGTGGGAGCGTTCTTATTCAAGATCTAAAAATGAAATTCCGCCGTTTGCATTCGCGTCGCTGTTGCACCGTTGCAAGAGATTGAGATGTGGAGCGTCATGCAACGACGAAGTTCTGTGTTGTCTCGTTCATTCGGTGAAAATCAACACACGGACAGATACATATGCGAAATTGTAAGTTCAAGCAGAAATATACAAATGTTGACCCTCTTAATTGCAATTGAAGACAACGTATATTGTTGGAAACTGCCTTAGTAAGTTTCGTGAAAATATGCAGTGTATTTTCGTCTTATCAACAGAGTATATTTGGTTACTACATTAATTACTATGTACTGTGCGAACTGTTAAAAAAGACGTAACAATTCCAAGACTGTACAAATATATCATTGTACAATCATTTAATTCTATTTTACTTTATTGAATATTAATCGTCTCCTGTAGGCAAGTGTATTTAATGACGCATGTATTACTTTTAAATTTAACTTGAATTTTTAAAGGAATAATTTTATCGGAGAGAAATATTTTAAAACATTTTATCGTGCCTTCCCTTTTCACTTTTACTGAATCATCACTGGAAGAATCTTGTAGATCATTTCTCGCCGCGCCATTATCAAAGTAAACCCCTTGAAATATATAACTTTGACTTAACGGGTTAGGAACCCTAGTCCAGGTGCCAAAGCGTCTGGCCTTTTCTTTTCGTAAGGTAACCGTAAAAATAGATCATGAATAGAATTGGGACGTTGCTACGTGCCACCTTTTTTCTTCCTGCCACGAGATTTATTGCGGGAGTTCTTCCATCGGCACGGATACCTCCGTGTTAACCGCGAAATTTCCTCCAGTCACGAAACGCGGAGGCATTATCGCTCCCTCGAAGAAGAACTTGCTTCGAGTAAAACAGTTCGCAAACGGACAAAAAGTAGAGTTGCAGCAAAGATAAGTTGCAACGAAACTTTCACATTTGCTTTGCGTGTTTGATGTAAAATCTGTAATCATTTCCCTACCGTTGTCCTACGCACAGACTGTTTAATTAATAACGACAGTGGTTGTAAATGACGTCACATTTCAGCGACGACCGTTGCATGTTATTTTTTGCATTTAACTTCGTCTTTTCCGAAGTTTTATCAAAAGTTTATTACAAGTGACGTAAAGGAAGCCGTTATGCGTCGGTTTTAATTAAGAGCTCCATAAGAGTGAGTTAAAGGAAACGTAGGTACGACATAAAATGCAAACGAAGCGAAACAAAGTCTTAATTAGACGCTTTGAATGCGAGCGTGTTAACAATTGTAAAGTGAATTGAATTGATGCAAATTTATGTAAGCTTCATGATATACGCATAGGAGAATTATCGTATACGTATTTACTTAAGGAGAACACAATTATTAATTTTAGAAACAATCAACTCACTTAAGCACGAACTACTCTTCACTATTGTCGACATTCTGACTTTTGTAAGAGCGTTCTCTTTAGATCTACTTCCTGCGCATTTCTCATTGTTCTCGAGAACGATAACGGTATATTTCACATACTAATGGAATTGGTCTTATCGAGAGGTACGCACGCGTCCGTCCACCTTTGTGAATATCACAGCTAGGCAGCAGACTGGCTGATCATGCGATATTTTTCGTATTCCTTTCTATTTTACGCACTGCTATTACTCACGTCGTAGGCAGGAACGAGCGCTTTCTTCATCGCGGCGTCATCGCTTCGACGATTTGTTACGCGAGCGTCACGAGCTTCTCTTTATCAAGCTTGGAAAGAAGGACACTCTTCCGTACCATTTCTTCCGTATTAATTGGTGGAAAGGGGAGCTTAATAAAGCGAAACACGGGGGCGTCAGGCGTTTGCCGATGCTGGCCTGCTGCGCCTCCGCTCTTTCTTCCCATCTTGCTTGGCTCAAGTTTAATGATAGCCGAATATACTTTATGGACGTATAGCTATTCTTGATACTAATAACTTTGGGTTCGCCATATATGTTCCAAATTTTTATCATCACAGACTAACAATATGGAAAGAAATACATTCACATAATCTATATATTTCGGTATACATATTTGTATATGTAAAAAATATTTTTTATTGCTTTTATGTAATTTATGAATGCTAGTTCTGAGAATGCTATTTAATCCAGAACATGAAATATACTCTACTTTACTCTCCTCTGCTTTTTCTCTATTTGCTTCTCTATATGTCTGGAGTCTCAGAAAGGCTAGGAGTCTATTTATAATTCTGTAAATTTCTTGGGACAAATTCGTAGCGTCGTCTCCGTGCCCGATTTATACTCGCCACTTTAACATCCGGAAAAGAAATACGTCGCGTTCTTCGACCGCATCGCTTCGGGGACTCGTGAAGCTATTTGCCGTCGTGTCGCAAAGTATCGACCATTCTTCTCGAATGTACCGTGACTCTCGAAAACGGGTTTTTGTCCTACGAGACACATGGGCTATGTCTCGCTGGTCCTAACTGATCCTATTTGTTTCGCGTCGTTGAGAGTCGAGCAGTGGAAACGAGATGTCGTTAAAAACAATTTGTCAGGATTTATCGCGACACGATTGAAACGATAATTAATGGGTTAAACGAGAGATATCTCGGAAAGGAGAAACGGCGTACCTCTTCAGATTGCCGCTAGAAACTATACACGATCAGTGGAATATGCTGTTATTTTTTTTTTGTTAAAATGTGAGTAGTGATGGCTGTTAAAATTACGATTTCTATTTTGCTAATTTCTTTAATTCGTGACAAGCGAATAACATGTATCGTGATTAGACAGTGTCCATAAACGGAAGGACGAGTATTGCTTCTCGGCGGACATAAAACTGTCCATCTGCCGTCAAGATAGAGATATATCCGACACTGATGGCATTACATTACACTGGGAAATAGAGGAAATCGGTCGCATAAACGAAGATAGACGCACAGATGAAATAGAGAAATCACGTTTCGCGTGAGGCTATTGTGTGACATTATTTTCAACTATACTCTTCAACAATAATTATTCGTAAATAACCGTTTACTGAAACAAACTAAATTGCTAAATTACTTCATAAATGAAATGTTTTATCTTTAGAGAAATTTTAGTTATCAAGTCGTACAATGCCTTAACAGCATATTTTGAAGATTAATTGAAGTACAAAATCTTAAAGTAGATAAAAATACTGAGCTCACGATAGTTTTCGATTAGTTATAAGCGTTTAAGATTGGTCAACGGTATCATATAGGGTGTAATTAATGAATTCTAATTTTTATTTAAAAACTATTAAATAGTTTGCAGACAATAAAATTTACTATTAACAATTTTGACGATATTATCGGTAAAATATCAGTAGCTGTAGTATCTACACATAAGAAATTAAACAAAATTAGCTGACAATGAATAATGAAAATCAATATTATTATATTATCAATATTACTTATATTGTAAAAATCAATAATGGACAAAAGGCGGCAGTGTGGTCTAGTGGTAGAGCGCCAGACTCGTAACCTGTAATACCAGGTTCGAGTCCACTAGATCAGGTAAATATTATTATTATTTTCCGACACTGCGCTTCCTGCCGGGAAGAGGATTCCCGGTAGGTAAAACTGGGCTCCGTCTTTCGGAAAAGACGTTAAGATGTTGGTCCAATTAAGATGTTATTAACATCAAAATTTGCGCATTGCCTTCCAATTAAAAAAAATCTTAAACGGGTTTTTAAAATTCATTGTTGTGTGTATTAAATTTCATATTAGTGATTAAAATTCATGTTCGTATAATTCTTACACTTGTATAGCTAATATTCATATAGGAACATGAATTTTAATCACTAATATAAAATTTAATACACACAACATTAAATATTAAAAACCCGTTTAAGATTTTTTTGAATACGCAAGGTAATAATATATATTTTCGATTGAAAATGAAAACATTTGTATATGAGCAAACAGATGAACATAGTAATATTACTGCTCGATACTTTTATTTTCGAAATACCACTCCTTTAATTTTCAACTTCGTATTTGAAATTTCATATACGGTATCTGCATAAAAACTTCCTACATTTAATATTATTTTTAATACAGACTTTTTTAACAGTGTAGATGCGAATTCTACGTAATAGTTTTTATTGTTTATAAATTAACTTAGAAATTATCATAACGAGGCATTTTCATTCTTTTTATCCTTCAAGATTGGTCAATGGTATCATATAGGGTATAATTAATGAATTCTAATTTTTATTTAAAAAACCATTAAATAGTTTGCAAGCAATAAAATTTACTATTAGCAATTTTGACGATATTATCGGTAAAATATTAGTAGCTGTAGTATCTACACATAAGAAATTAGACAAAATTAGCTGAGTAATGAAAATCAATATCACTTATATTGTAAAAATCAATAATGGACAACAAAGCAGTATACATGCATAGATGCGAATTCTACGTAATAGTTTTTATCGTTTATAACTTAGAAATTATCATAACGAGGCATTTTCATCCTTTTCATCCTTCAAGACTTTTGACTCGAATTAATTTCTAGAACACATCATTTAAGTATTGTAACTGTTGCGGAACATTCTGCATTTGACATACTACATATCATTCGTAGCCAATTAATGTGCCATCATTTGGCATAAGAAACGAATGCACTGAATTGTAACGTCGAGAGAGAGAGAGAGAGAGAGAGAGAGAGAGAGAGAGAGATATGATAGAAATATTAAATTATAAATTAATAAATATGTTTATAAACTTCGGTCAGTTACTTCAGTTATAGTAATGTCTAAAGTTCAGTATGATTGATGACGCTCAGCAAGATATGAGATCCGAATCGAATAAGCCTTCGCATTCCAGCATTGCTGAACAGCATGAATTTTTCATATGTTTTTTATATGTATCTTATGAATTTTAATTTTGATATATACATATATACCTGGTTATTACATTCAGGGTTGGATTAACTCGTAGGGGGCCCTCGGGCCGCCGTACGTATGAGGGTCCTTATATACTTTTTGAGTACTAAAAAAAGGACACAACAAATATTGGAAACTTTTTAACACAAAATATATTAATTTATTATTAATTGAACAATGTGACCGTAACAATAAAGGCATTACATATGTTTATGTCTCACTTTCCTTGACATAAAATCATCAACAATGTCATTAAAGTTTATACTCTATAACAATTTGTTCTCAATGCACATAACACTGTATTCGTTTAGTTTTTTTTTAGTAATAGTACTACAATGGTCGTCTTTAATCAGGAACAATCGAGAAAAAGATCGTTTGCCACTACAATTTGTTGGTAATATAGTTAAAAAATGTGCATGGTTATTTCAACGTTTGGAAAAATTGTAAATAGCTTATTTACAGAGTAATTCGTACATTTTTTATTGATTTTCCTAATTTATTGTCTTTGTTGTAGGAATACAAGCGAGGAATCCCGAGTTCGAGACCCAGTCGGCTTCGTAATTTTTTCCATCTCTTACATTGTCTAACTTTTGGTTCTAAGTAAAACTTGAAGTGAATGAATTGGAGCCCTTGTAAGAGCGGGGCCCTGGGCTTAGGACCGGGTGGGTTCATGCCTAAAACCGACCCTGATTACATTGCCAACAATATAATAAACTACAGATAACATCTTCTCTTACGCCAGTAAATAAATAACCAATCAAGGTAAATTATATTCGACAACAACTGGCTAAATTAATTAATTAAAAATCTTCTTACTACGTTAGCGACCATGGGTTTTGGTTCATTTAACGAGTAGAATTTTAATAATTTTTGATGCTAACAAGCATCTATAAGATTTTCCCTTCCCAGAAAACTGTAAAGAAATAAAAATAAATAATAAACAATATAATAATCAAATAGTACATACAAGTCGGGTGGTCGTGTAAATTTTATCTAATGATATATATCAATGTGGTTTCTACCTGGTGTTTTCTCTTGTAATGTTATTTGTAATTTTGCGACAGCTTATTTGATTACGAGGGGAAAGGGAGTGAAGCACGACATGTAAATGCAAATATCCTGAAACTTAAGTCATGTTAAAGAGCCAAGCTGCGAATAGTGGAACAAGAGATTTGCTCACACGAATCTCACTCGCATTAGACAAGACGACTCCTCGTTTCTCGTAATCTCTCTTCGGCCGGACGTAGTAGTTAGACGAGCGTGACTAACGGCCAGTAGTACAAATACGATTTAGAATGCCATGGAGATATCGTGTGACACATCTATATTACAAATCATATCTTTTCGAGAGTGATATAGAATTTCGGCAAATAAATCTTATAGCTCATGATGTCTGATTTAATTTAGAAATAACTGTCTTATGAAAAGAATTTTGTTTTATATGAAACATCATATAAACATCGTATAAACATTTTATATATTAAAAGTTAAATGCTTAAAATTATTTTTAAACAATTTAAGAAAAGACTTTAGTGTGTCACATCATAAATTATCATTACACATATCATATTACTATAAATAAATAAAATTTTATATTAATTATATATTTGTAAACTATATAAATTTTATAATAATTAGAAAATATTGTAAAATTTTTATTTTAGAATTGTGTAGGTATATTTTTTAATTGCTCGGCATTTTTTACGTAAAATAATAAAGAATTTCATCTCTGAACAAAATGTTGTCACAGTAAAGGTCTGTCATGAAGAAAATCTTTGATCAATTTTGTTTTTCATACGAATCGCTATAATTCTTTGTTGATCCCTAAAGTTATCAGAAATTCAATTTTTTTAGCAAAAGAAAAACAAATATTACGTTACGCTTCATTGATACGCAGCAATATCGAGCGCTTCGATCCTCCTCTTTCCTCTTAAAATAATCAACTGAATTATTGTAAAGTCATTATTCTACTAGGACTTGTTTTTATACTCTCAATAGCTTACGCTCGATCGTGCCCTTTACCAAGATGCTGTTTTTCTCCCTTTTTTCCCTCCCGCACGTATTTTCTGAGCCGGCTTTTCCTGCGGCATTTCTTGAGTGAGAACCATTTGCCAACGCTTAAGTTACTTTAACTGAAAGCCAGAGGAAGCGGTAGGCTAGTTCGATATAACGCGGTTCGTGATGGATGCGGGAGTCGGTCGAGTGAACTGATCAATTCTGATTCGATCAATTGTGAGCGACGGTAACGAGCTCGCTAATTAGAGCGTCGCCTATTTGATTTTTCCAATTTCGTTTTTTCATCAGAGGTATCCTCGCAACGACTCGCTCTATATAGATGTTCACATAATTGCGATGTTTGCCTGTTGCATCTGATAAGTATTCGTATACAAAGTTATATTATTAAGCTTGTCATTGTATTTTATATGCATTGTATTTTATATGCATTTACTGTATGTAAATTTACGTACGAAATCATATGCAAAAATTAGCAGAGACACTACTAGAAAGAAATTTTCTTTGACGCTACATGTCTTTATATATCTACATATATTTCAAAGAATGCGAGAATGATTTTTATGAATGGTTTTTTCCGGAATAAGAAGAAAGAACTTAATGTATCAAAAGTAACTTCTCAACTTATAAAATCCATTCTGTTATAGTTCATAAACTTGTAAACGATACTGCGATCTGTTACAGCAAAAATTGGATAAACACGATAAATCACGAAACAGAATTTGATACTCTAATATATATTGAAGTTATTTCGATTCTACTCTTATATTTTTCACAATTCGTTTTACAGTTCGCCTTCTCTTATCGCTCTAAGCTTCTTTCTCGGTGAGAAGTCTGCTCAGCCCTATCTTAAGACAACCGAATCAATCTTGTAATGTGTCGAAATGGCTGCGTAAAAACTTTCAGGCCGCTTCGATCAATCACTATATTCCCCGTTATCCCGATTTTCTAGGGTTCAGAAGTCCCTGCTCGTCGATCTATTCCCTTGTTCACCACCTGCTTAAGGTTAATTAAATTTATCTTGGAGTTCGTCAGAGTAATTTATGTTCGACGGATGGCGTAATTTGGGGTAGAAATTCCGCAGTCCTATTTAGGAAGATTAAATATGGAGAAATGGGCCTTTCTAATGAACGAATGAATCGTACGCGCGGAACTTTTGACTGTGCTCCATTCGTAAGAGTTGAAAAGCATCGTGTTTTCGCAGGACTTTACAAAGCGTGTAGATAAGCCCGATAGATGAGTCCGTTTACCTTTCGCCGGGTTAAATTTATGAGCGTACATTTTACGCTTTGATCGAAGAATTAACAATTTGATGCCCGATGATACGATAAATAATTCGTAGATAAAATTGACGTGTCATCCAATAATATAAAATAATATTACTATATTTAATAAAAATATTAAAACTTTAAATGTGATATACCAGTACTTGTATACCTATTTTTTTGGCAATTACTAAATGTTTACTTAATTTTTTTACGAATATCGAATGGTAAATTGTAATCTAGCATACAACTTTGTAATTTTTAAAGGTTAGGTATCTTAATATTCAAATAAAAAATTACATATTTATTTAAGTTACAAAGTACGCTTGGTCTTAATGAAATATAGAAACGTAAGTGCTGTTAATAGACTAGTCAATAAAATTCGCAAAATTCTCTCCAAGTTGAAAAGCGTTTGAGCGATTGGACTGCACGGAAAATAAACCCATTGCGGAAAATTCCCGGAATTGGAGCAAAGGGTATTCGAGTACACATCGTCATCCTGTGGGAATTCTGTGGAATCGGATGGAATTAATTAATCCGTTCTGTTGCAACAGTATGGTTAATAAATACTTACATGCTATTGGTTATCGAAACATTTTATTTATCTTTCGTGTATGTATTATATAACATCGTAGGAAATTTTTTTCTAAAGTGCTAAATTAAGTTAAGATAATTTAAATTTAAGGACTGATTTCATTATCAGTTTTAAGACGTAGCTTAAATCAATGCACAAATGATAATGCGATATTCAAGTGCATAATTACGAGTCGCGTAATAAGTGGAGAGTTCCGTGTACGATCATGCGTTTATGAGTGATGCGGCAGAAACAATGATTGCGCTGACCAATTGTGGAATTGGGCAGACCGTTCGTTTTACATCGATGCACGCCAACGGTACTTTTTTCGGATCCCTTTTCAAGCAACACGAGGTACCTTTAGCGCGCGGTAGAATTTATATAAAAAGAGCAATTCCATTATTTTCTCGCGCGTTTAACGAGATTCCCCGGAGCGATGCAGTTCCATTATAGCTTGCGAATGTATATATCTCTATATCCGGGTAGCTTCATCACTCCGTCAAAGCGCTTCGCATCCCTATCCCAAAAGTGGCGTTATGTTGTATTAACGCAGCATTGTGTCAACGTATCTCGCGAAAACAGCTTGCATTTAAGTTAAATCAATTTATCGACATAACAGTTCCATCTCTTTCGCGTTTAGTATTTATAAAATATATTTTTCCGTACAGAAGTAACGTATTAATTTTGATGAAATTACAAATTTGATAAAATGAATTATATAAAATTTTGTATTCTGTATGTATAATTATATCGAATTGAATTGTGATAAATTCAATTCGAGAATTAAGAGAACGTTCATAAATAAAAAACAAAATATTTATGGCGGATTATTAGTAAATTATAATGAATACTAAATGATTGTATGTTATTATGCATTTTAAAGATTTTCATATTTTTATAAAACATACTTTTATAAAATATGCGTCTTTTAAAAAACATAAGACCATTCTATATTACAAATAAAAAAATAATATTAAAAATGTTTTTCATTACAATATTAAAAATACGTAAGAATATTTTAAATATTTTAATGTGTTTTGTTATTTAATTATTTTAAAAACTTAGGGATAAGTGATTTTCGAGAAAATGCGCCACTATTAGAAATATGCTGACATACGGCTGCAAAACTTTTATCGCATATAAATGTTTTGAATGTTGTGCAAACAACGTAATGCGATTTATGAGACTTTTAGCTATGTTGGCAATTCGAGAAATGCTTTCCAGTTTTTATCCCGGTATTGCGAGCATTATTTATCTCCTCCCGGTGTAAACGGTATTTATTTATACGCGAAATATGCGTATCACGTGGTATTGTCTTCTACGAGATGCGCTTTAACGATTTATCACAAACATGACATGATAATAAATTATTATGTCAGTTTTATAGAACACATCAAATCGTCTCTATATAGAGTTATAATTTATGGTAACTCTTGTATTACTTAGCGAGGAACATCTTTACACTACAATTATAGTAAATTACAGTCAATAATCTATTTCTGTTATATTCTTTTCCTAGAAAAGAGGAAGAATCCATAAAGCTTATTTTTTTAGATTCATATAACCGATATCTAGATATATCTCTTTCTATATCTTTTATGTATCGCATAATAATTGCTTTAAACAACGGAGTATGCAATTAATAATTTGCTGATTTTTAGAATCAAGCGAATTGTAATTTTACAGGTAGAATAATCTTGAGTAATTCACACACAAAAAAATCATCATCAATAAAATGATCAATCTTTCTCTACGGTCTAAATTAAAACAATCATTACATTGAAATGTTTAACATTAAGAAGGAAAATATGTTATTTAATATTTTTTACACGTATTTATTAAAAATTTGATGCAGCTCTCTGAAAAAGCTTTAAAATAGATATCTATTTTATATTAAACATCTATTTTATCAAATAGATATTTATTCAATTTAAATAACTAATAAATTTGACTGAAATTTAATGCAGCGTGTGAGAACATGAAATTCTTCGTACCATCAGGCTCTTTTCGATAGAAACAATGGAATGTTCGCTTGGCGGTCTTTTATAACTCTCACTTCATTCCGGAAGCACTCTCCCGAAAAGCACGCGATTCTACAAAGGCAAGTCTTATCTATCATAACGCCTCATCCATCCTGCCTTCTTTTATTTGACTCGTGTATTTCCGTGTCAAGGGAATACACGAGCGTAGTCACATTGTTTCTGACGAGAAAATCAGAACACGAAAAGTTGAAATTGAGGGTGTTGTCTCAAGTCGTGTATATGCATCTTTCAAAAACGCTATTATTAATAATAAATATTAATAGTAGAAAGGCTCTCGGATATAAAATCAAGATAATATAAAAAAAGCCGTTTTAATTAAAGTAACGTATATACGTTACTTGTATATTTGTAATTGTACTTTAATAAATAAGTTGTTTCGTCCCAACAACGGCGTTGGCTCACATTGGTTTTTTTAATATTGTCTCGCTATTATTAATGTCCTTTTTTGTTTCTCGCTGGTAACATGTTTTTCATTGTTATTCATTTCCATGTGATCAGTAATATTTGATTTCACAATTTCATTTATTAAAGAAGCGTCACAGATAACAACGTCATATATCGAATTCTGCCGCCAGCTATGATATATAAAATTCTGAATCCGGGGAAAATAATTATATATGAGAATGCTTTATTAAATATACGAATGTATGTAAACGATAAAAAGTTAAAAAATCGCCAATGCTTCTTTTCTTATTTAACATGTCTTTTGTGACGTATAACAACGTTGTGAATTTAATATGAATATTATTGAATTGACTATACTGCATCGTTGAAATTGTTAGCACAAGAATCTGTGAAACTCCATCAAGGAGCTAAGTCGTCTCAAATGTGACATGCTTTCATCATTGACATTCTCATATCTCCGCGACGAAAGGAATGCTCCAAAGTCACGGGATATGAATTTAAGTTTTCGTACATATGCTCGCGTCGGACGGAGGCGGCAAAGAAACGTGATGACGCGCCGTCGCTTTGATAATTCGTCGAGCGAGCCAAAGGGCCGAAACACGGTAACTTTCCCAATAAATGAGCTTTGAGATCTTTCGGGTACGACGAGGGGACGGTCGGCAAAAAGAGGGCTCCGCGACAGAAGGATAGCACGGTGACGAACTCCGTTTACGGTGGCGAACTCTCCGCGCCCGACGTAGAAATAGATAGGCGGCTCGGTTCGGTTGCACGTGGTTGTCGCGCCTTTGATCGTTTCACGCAAGATCGGTCCTTGGTACCGACACACGTATTGAACGTGCTGGCCTGCCGGTGAACATGCACATGTGACGGGCCATGGAACCCGGTCAGACATGGCATATGCGACGTCATAAGCAGCTGCAACCTATTCTCCAAAAGTTCCTCAGCATGCGACAGAGAACGAGGTATTCTGGGAGAGGTTGCGAAGATGCAATTTATTTGATACGTCTATATCCCCGAATTCATAGTAATTGATCTCAACATATTTTCGTAATTAGGAAAATAAACTTTATAATTTGCAGAACGAAGCAAGTTGGCGTTAAGTTTCCATATACGATTATTTGAAAATTAATAGCGTAGTGCAGTAAGTTGTTACGATAGAAAATCAATATAATTCTATATAAAAATAATAATTTATATATTATATTGCACTATATTCTATTTCTATTTTTTTTAAATAAAAGCGTTCAGAAAGATATTGAGAATAGCTGCTTTTATTATATACATTAAAAGTTGAACGCGTCATAATTATTTATGCCTTGATTATATCTCAATGTCATTAGTAGAAAGGAGCATTTACAAATTACTCTGTAATCTAAAACATGACATTAATTAAAAGTTCTGATTAGCAATCCCTATTTATTAATTATCAAAATCAGTTATCCTGCACTTTGCTATTTTTCAATAACAAATTTCATTAAAAGTTAGAACGAAAAAAATCATTTGCGGCTTATGACGTCGTAATCAATATCGAAGATTTATATGCATAGATAGAGATTAACTTTTTTACAATTTAAAAACAATAATATTGTAAAGCGTTAAAATGCATTTAAACCCGACTCTATAGATTTCTGATTCAGGGTATTTCCGGATCGTTCAGTAATACTGAAAAATATATCATATTTTTGTCAGGTGTTATTTTGTCGAGTTTTCCGTGGCCGAACGATCGCTTAATTAGGAGCGGCTAATTATTAGCAGTGACGCTCGGCGAATAATGATCGCGATACAAAAGCAATATTCCAGCGCGTTACCTATAAACAACTGCTTCAAATTAATTGCATAATAATTACTAAATAATATGTCATATCGTGGTTAGGCACTACACAACATATTGTGAGAAATTTTAGTACTATTATTAGCTCCTCTATTATTAGATCCCCTTCTCTCCTTCTCTTTCTGTGTTGCTCTTCATTAATACCTATTAAAACATTGCTTACAATTGAATTTACTATTTCCATACTTAATTTGTAAAAGAAAAATATTATTTCTAAAATTACTTTTTAATAATGCCAAAGTTCTTTTTTTAATAATTATGTATTTGTGTGTGACAGATTTATTTTGACTAATCTATTTATCAATTATACTCTCTTTATTATATCAAACGCAATTAATTAAAAGAGTTAATTAACATTTCATTTTCATAAATTAATAAGTAATAAATGGATAATGCATGATACATCAGTAAAAGTAATTGGATATATAAAATCATTTTAATAATACAAAGAAAATTGCGAGAATTGCGAGAATTGCGTGAAGGCAATGGAATATCAATTATAACGTATCTATTTTTTTTAATATTGTAATAAAGAAAATTTTTAATGATTTCGTATTTTATGTAGCCGCGTAATTTACCTAAAATCCATCCCACAATCTGACAGATTGACTAATGAGAAGGTCACGATGTTATGCGGTTGGATGTGATGAAAAATAGGGTATTAACGTAACCTTAATGTTACACCATTTGGAGACAATGACACTATGCAGAGAACTCGGTGATGTAAGGCAACCAAGTCCTGCCGTTGCGACATTTCGTCGTCGAGAAGGGAACAGCGTCCCTCGCGTCAGGCTGGAAGATAGTTCCCAATTTTTCTTTTCGCGTGGCAGAGAGGGTAGATTCGCGAGGAAGGGTGTTGGGTTTTACTTGACAGTCTCGAAATTTACGAGTCTTACGATATATCCTCTCGCTTCTCGCATTCGTCCTTCGAGGGCGACCGGGAGGGTTTGAATAACGACACAGGTATCCTCCCCGAGCTCTCTTTAGTGAGTCGTCGCGGTAGTTTTCTTCTCTCTTGTCCCTATTGTCTCTTCGTCGGAACCTCGTCGTCTTTCTTCGCAGAATCGCATAAAATCAAGACCCTTCGGCGGTACGTACCGACCTTGTCTCTCGTTTTCGCCCGTCCTTCGAATAACGCTGATGCTTCACTAAGTCTTCCCTCGTGAGTTTTCTCTTTGGACACTCAGGATACTCTCGATCGTTACTACATTTAGTATTTTAGCTTGTTTAGATATTAATAGTTATTGAGTGCTTTTATAAGTCTTGCGCGATGTATCTGACAAATTTCACTTACGAAACTTCACTTAAATTGTTTGCGCAATTTAGAGTCAATTTTCTATGGACAAAACTGCCGAAATAAATAAACTCGTAAGAGATTAAAAACATTATATGCGTGTCTCGCTAAATGGTTCGCCCCATTCGGTTAAAATTTAGAATTACATCTGCTACACCTTTCTCGAATAATACACAGATTATTCGCAGAATTTTAATGAATATTCTTTTCCGATATCGATTTTAATTGTAACCGCTAATGGTAACACTATCAATACAGGAGCATTAAAGATATTTCGCAGAAGGTGAATTTGAAATTGAATTGAAACGGATAAAAAGAATCGTCATTAGCGAATCGATTTTGGTTTAACTACACGCTCTGATTTCTACGTACCGCTGGTATACCGTTAGCAATCTAAGGGGGAACGCCTTCTATATTCATGATTAACCCACTTTCTTAGATACTCACGCGAGAGATACCCTTCTCGTGTTCTCCTTTTTACAAACGCATCCGTTGACTGACAAGGGCAAGATATAGGGAGCACATCGGATCCTCCCATATTGTATTATAGAACGAATGGTGACTGATGGGGTACGACGTGGAATGCGCGTTCCACATGGCAGCGTGTCAATCTCTCGCGGAAGCACAGTAACATGACGGGTCCGTCCGCAAACACGGTGAGTGAATAGAACCGGCACCTTTCACCTCCTCGTATCTTCCGTCCGACGGTAATGTGAAAAAATGCTGATAAAGAAGCGATATTGATCGCGGGACGCGCCGTTATTTTCGAGGGTTACACATCGGCTACATTAATCCCGTCATCTTCGCTAATGATTTATCCGAAACGGGATAGCGGGTGATCGACGATCGTGAGGCGTCTCCCTTAAAACTATCGATGACAGCTGCGCGATAAGGAATAATCTTGCAGCATTTCAAAATCATGTTTCTTCTAGCGGGATTTAATAATGTGATGGCTTTAATCACGAACGATCTCGAGTACTTGTTATTAAAATGTAGGATATAATTATCGAAGATAGAAATTGTCAAGAGCATATCTGGAACTGATATTATTTATTATATCTCTTTGTATTCTTTTAAGCGTAATCTTTGACTATCACACGCTACTGGATTTATTTTTTTCGATGGCTTTTTACGCCTGGCTTAATTATAAGTTATAAATCAACTGGAATGCGCAAATGTGAAGACGTTGCTCTTCACTCGGGAGAAAAGACGAGCAAATAACAGCTAGGGGTGAAACGGTTTATTCTCAGATTCGTCTTATCATGCTCGATTGTTACTCGACAATCACTCCATTGTGTTGTATTCATTGAATTCTCCTCTTTATTAATCGAATAAATTCAGCTATAGTAACAAGCGCGGCGAAATCTCTGAAGGGAACGAGCGCACCTGTAGCTTTAATGCATCGTATCAGGTCAATCCATAATTTCATGCATATTTATTGCGTACATCATGAACAATGCCTGACATTTATGGCATATCAGAATCAATAAAATATCAAAGGTAATTGATACCGAGGGTGTATGTGCCGAAGAAAAGAATAACTATAGTCTTCTTTTGTCTTCTTTTAAGATCTCTCCAAAAAAATGCGAATTTTTGTGGACCGATCTGACAACACTTTGCGATTGCATTCCGAACTGGGAGCGGGAGAGTAAAATCAGAGTGATTTTCACATTTTCCTGGATATCCGATTGAACACTCGCGCGCTCGTTCGGGAATGGCTGACTGACGCGATGCAATTCCCGGTGCAATTTCGTTTCCTCCTTTGTTTAATACGCCGCGTATACACATGGCGATGCTTTGTCGCGTCGCTAAGGTAACCTGGATCGAGCGAGATTACACTATCACCCCGTTCGCAGCATATTCGAAACACGCCGCTTCGGCTTTTCGTCACGTGCGCGTACAGAAGCCTCGATAGTCGTTTCAAGGAGCGAATACTGTAAATACTAGAGAATAGCGTAGCGAGGAAAGAAGAGAGAGAGAGGGGGAGAGAGAGAGAGAGAGAGAGAGAGAGAGAGAGAGAGAGAGAGAGAGAGAGAGAGAGAGAGAGAGAGAGAGAGAGAGAGAAATCGCGAGCACGCACACGTGGCGAAATGTCCACGAGTGTCTTTTACATTTTTATAGAGAAACTCGGCGTCCTGTCTCTTCTGTCTCTCTTTTACTGATGATTTTCTCGTTTCCATTCACTTCTTCGACGCTGCAACGGAAATTACAGCTGGTACGAAGTACTCGCGGACGCGCACAGCCATTGTTACGAAACCCTTACCTCTTTTTCTCATTGCTCTTTTCGAGCTTGCATCAGCTGGAGGTTCACTGATGCGTGATTTACGTCGAGTTAGAAGAACACGTTGGTTAAAGGAAACCTGCCTGATGGGCGAGATTCCGTCAAGTAAAATATTCAAATTTAAGCGCGTAACAGTTTGAGAACCGAATGTGAAATATCAGGCTATAATTTTTGAAACTAAAGATATAACCAGTAGAAAAAAAGAATCAATATTCTACGCAAATACTGTAGAGTTCTCGCAATTTTCTGTATCATTATCGCGTCAGAGATATTCCGTGCGGTGTCCAGCACGAGATTCAGAATATTCAACGCCTTTTGCTTTAAACGTTCCTCTCTCATCTCGTTAGCCGGATGTAATGGTTAACGAATGACGCGCTAAATGAGATCGCCATCCGCTTATGTATCTCTTTTTCGGTACGCAAAAGACAGATATCCGCTTTAAGATGAAAGAGAGACTCGATTTTCTCTCTTTCCCGAGTACCTCGCCCTCCCCCTAGAAACGCGCAATTCCGTTGTCGGTGGATACCACGTTGTAAGTTTATTACGTTTCACGGATCTCTCCACGTGAGAGACAAAGGCTCGAAGGTGCCCGCCTCGAGTTTCCCACCGCGTTAATCCGGCGCTACGCATTATCCGGTGTAGTAATACTACACCGAGCGAGATTAGGGCTGTTCGAGGGATCATTACAGTTTACAAGATTCTTTCCCGGCGACGTTACAACAACCGCATGAAAACGGTGCGGTTACAGTAGCCTACCGAGTGTCTCCTTTAGCGGTGAAATAACTCGCAAAATTAATCCATTAAGTGGCAAAAGTACCATCGTAAACGTTCGAGAATTATATTTCGTTGCATTTAATAATTGTACATAGTTAATTAACATAAGATGCAGAACTTTCGCATATTTATATGAAACGCGTTGCGTTAAATTAAATTAATTCGCTGTTTTATTATGAATTTAATTGAGCTTATATTCAATCTTAAACGAATCGAATTTCAATTTAAGATCTTATTTTTGAGCAAGATCCCTAATATGTATTTTTGAAAAGTGAAGATTATTTATTTACGAATACATTATATGCTATTCATAGCTTTGTAACATTATTGAAAACTTATAGCGTTTTTCACTGGGAGAACTGATGCGCACTGAGTGCGCACTAAGGCTTGTTCTTAATCAATTTTGATATTTACAAATCATCGATCTTAAATATTTCTTGAAATACTTCTCAGTAAAATGATCTGTACATCATCCATACAGATTGTTTTATTAGTTAAAAAGTTTTTGAACGTGATTTAAGCGATCTTAAATATAATAACAGATTATAAACAAGCCTTAGTGCGCATCAGTTCTCCCAGAGAAAAACGCTATTAATGTTTTACAAGATATTTTATATTTTATGTCAAAATGCTAGAACCTTCAAGCCTTATAATTCCAAAAGTTCTTAATGAAAAAATACTTAATTATAGTGTTTTTTGGAAAGCTCTCGAGGTAAGCTACAAGAATATGCAATAAAAAATTGGGGTTTCCATTTAAAAATTTCAAGGTGAAATTTCTTGTTTTTTTATGGAAAAAAAAGTTTGGTCAATTTTTATTATTGCAATTTGTTGCCGGTTAAAAACTGATAAATTTTTGTTTATGACTTTTTTGTCAGATTATTGTAAGTGCCTTAAAAATCGTGGCAACCGTTACGAGGACCACCCTGTATATTCTCAGTCTGTAAAATATGGATTTAGGATAATTTTTGTAGAAATAAGATCTTTGCTTTTTTTAAAAGAGAGTTGATAGAGAATGTTACCTTTCTACCATGATATTCTTAGAGTACGCTGGATAACACATCAGACAAATAAACTATAAACCTGACAGATGTATAGCGTTGGTACATACGGTAAAATACGTCCGACTTTCCTTTCCATTGTTTCATCTTCATGACGAGGCTTCTTTAAACGAGCTCGCTTTGTCACATTGTCTGATATCTCTAAGAGATTTTCCCGGTACAGTCTATGTTCCGTTCATATCTGTGTGCCTATATTTCGTGCTAAGCACGTTCTTAAGATGACAAACGAGGGTTGTTAATCACTTTTCAGCGATATTTTCACGACCAGCTATTATATCACGATATTATCGTGTGCCGCTGTATAATTAGAATCAATACACTCTAAGTAAAATATAGGCTATCTCAATATCAACTTCAATTTTAATGATAGGAGTTTTTATTAATGTCTCTCTCTCTCTCTCTCTCTCTCTCTCTCGATCTATCTATCTTTTAACTGAAGCATTAAGGTACCATTAATTTTCGAGTTATTAACCGATTAAGTGATTGTAAATGAATGGCTTTTCACAAACTACGCTGCTGGACTGCTGGAGAACAGTTTAGTAACAAAACCTTATCGTTTATTTAAAGTCAATTGCACTTCTTCTTTATGAAGTTTTAGCTCAAGCTTCAGTTATCAACACATTTAATATTGAATATTACAAAGTTGCTCTTCTCCAGACATTGCAATTAAAGTAATGGTTATGTTTATCGAAAAGTCTATTATGAAATATTCTTCGTTGTATATTTATTTGTTCTTATTATCTTGTTGCTTTGTGTGCAATTTAGTCTCAATTAATTCCTTCTGTATATAAAAAACGACACTCTTCTTTTAACTTTGAATAATATTAATAATAGATATTAATAAATATTGATTACTTATTACCTAATTGTTCTTTTAATAGTCGAAGTCGTTTTAATGATATGAATATAAATCCGCTCTTTGTAGTCGAAGAAGATAAACAGTAGGAAGTCTATATAAAAATGAATAAATAAATTACGTGATACTTGAACTTCGACTTTTTTGCATCAAATTACTGTTAAATGTCACTGAACAATGCTTCTCTCTTCTGCTGACGCCTACCATTAAAAATCTACATAAAAAAGTTTATTAAATTACTATTTTTCCTTTATTCGCGTGCTTCTTCAATAATTAGTAAATCTAATAAAATTTCATCATACAGTATTTTATTTGATACTTGCTCAGTGTAGAAATACAAATTATTTGAACGGAATCATGGACTGTCTTTCATAAAATTATGCGCTGGTCATTATTTCTCATTACATAGTTGTAATTAATTACAAATACATTTATAATTTAGATATAATTAAATGTATATTAGATTTCTAAACGCACTCTATTAGCAATATATGCAGCGAAATTAAACGTTACTTTAGGCGATGCTAACGAATCCAAACGAAGCGATATGTGCCATAATAACTTTCGAAATTAATTGAAAGTATAAAGTTGGGACAGAATTTTCAGTATATATTTATTTTATAGAGCAATTAAAATATTTTGTTGTAACGTTAGGTGTTTGCATTGTGTATGTATACAAAATCATTACAAGGTCACGAAGGTAATACGTTGTTTTCTTTTGTCGTTGCGACCTTTGTGTAAAAAAGTTACAGTCGCTTGCGAGTCGCTCCGCATGGCGCACCATTATTATCGCTCGAAACGCGATTATTCCCTATTAACAATTAATGATTACTGTGCCATATGGTCAATTAACTTTTATAATTTACGACTTGTAAGTACATTGAGATGATGATTACCTATTGAAATATACATTGCATTTTACTTGACTTATTGTTAGAAGTCGAAACGACAGGAAATTAGCGTCATTATTGTTATTAAATTACTATTTCGTTGTAATATTCACGAGTATTAGTTACTTCTTTAACAACATTTGAATTTGAATATATTTCTTATCGTTTTAAACTATTCGCCGGTTTAAACATAATTCAATTATTTCCATTTTCAGATTAACAACGCGTAATAGCGAATCACCGGCTCGAATAATTCAACTACAAAAATTTTTGTGCAATACATCGATCATTCCTTGATAATAATCACTGATTCGTGTATCTCGTGAAATTGCACATCACGTACGATTAACATCGGAAATTCCGTGCAAAATTAATTTAACGTACAAATACATTTTCGATCGATACGCGTAAATCTTCTTCTTTAAACAAATGTATATGTGAGATATTTAATATACAATAATAACCCACTTATCGGAAATAATTTGAAACGGGGCATAGAATATTCGCGCGAAATTATATCATGAAATGTTAAATATTTCGGAACGGGTGATTAATACGCGCACGAATGTAGTAAACCGTCGTGAGTGTTAGCTTGTGTGAGTGCAACAAAAAACCTGAGAGGAAAAGGAGGAAGAACTGTTGTATTGTATTGGTGAATGTTAAATTATCTTTTAATTTAATCTAAGGTAATGGATTTGTAAATATTTCAAACACGTGTAACATTTCATAGATCCATTGCTTTGAGATGGATGGGGGCTGAGAGATTGAAGTAAATGTTTAAATCTGGAATATGTATAATTGAATATATATTGTGTTATAGAATACGTTGAGTGCATGAAAGAATGCACAAATACAAAGCTCATAGAATTAGAGCTCCTGGTACTCAACGCATCGTCGAGAACCAAATTTAATCTCATTTACATTAAAAAATATATTTGATAGAAAAAAGGGACACAATAATATATTAATTTTTATAAAAGGCCAATAGTTTTCAATTTTAAATTCAAATTTAAAGAAAATAACATCCCCGATACTTTTTACCAAGCATTTTACATCTCACAGGCAAGATTTCCAGGAAATGCAGTTGACATTATTATGAGGATATAATATATTAATTTCAGTTTTAGTTGCATTATAATTAATTAAACTTTTAAATTCATTATTTAGATAAATAGTTAAGACTAAAAAAAACTAAAATTACAAATAAAAATAAAAGATTAATATTTGTGAAATGTGAGATCTTCATTTAATTTTATTTCTTTCATGGTACTTCTATTTTTCGGATGGAGATGGAAGAAGATATTTGTTACTGCATATGTTTATGGTAATAACGAAATGAATTTATCTACAATATAATAGATAGGGAAAATTTTTTAAACTAATTAGGTACGTTACTTTTTTTCCTCTTTCTTTCTCTTTTCCCTTTTTCCTAAGGACTTTTTAAATAAAATCTGAGAATTCTGAACATTTCGTCTTTCTATATTTTATCCAGAGTTAAATACTATATGAACTGATAAAAGAATACTTTGTAATTTTTTAAATATATGTCGTAAGTATAGATAAAAGAAAGCCAAGAAGCATTTTGGAGTTATAAATTCCAAGTAATTTAAGAAAAAACGCGCACATTATTAAAATAAAACTGTATTTATTTTAATAATGTGCTATGTTAATCTTCAACCTTTTATAGTCCATTTACCTATATTTATTGATTTTATATCACTTAATTTATATTATTGAGTTTTCATCTTCTTCTTCTTCTTTTAATCCCCTCTTTTGGATTTCTGTTCCACTTTAGTGGGTCATAGTACTACTTGTTAATAGTCGACAGTCTCCTCGGGGAGAGTTTTTATCTTAATTAATTATCAGAATACGTTGTTAAGGCATTGTGATAGGCGCGAAGAATATGTAGGGGAACCCGGGGCATAACAGGAACGCTAAGGTTTATACAAGTTTACAACGTATTAAAAATAAATAAATAAACTTTGTTTGACACTAAAAAATATTCTTTGAAATATCCACTATAAGGAAAAAACAAGTTTTACTACAAAAGAATAGTTTGCAAGGACGAAATTATTATTTTTCAAAAACGTGAGTTAACCTTAGTATGGATTTTATGCGGGGCATAAT
>NJRL01000236.1:213162-228867 GCA_003063815.1 Aphaenogaster rudis
CCTTTTTGGTACATTTAAGTACAGATATCTCCGAAACTTGACGTGATAAAGCCATTTGGGCAACGGATTCGGCTTCAGCACGCCAAAATCCTTCGGAAACGACTATTAAAATTTAAGAATAAAAGAAAAGTCGAAATTTGTCGGCTTGTGTAATGGGCTCTGTTAATTTTATCTTTTGACAATATGATGTCTGCTTTCCATTTTTATCTTGACAGTGCACATACTTTTAAATTAGTGACATATATATCTCAACGACCTCTTTTATATTTATTATTTTATGACACACAAGACAAGTAAGCTTAAAAATTTTTTTTTTTATTTTTAGATCTTTTGATTACTGATTAAATTTGCTTTGTTGGTTATTTATTTAAGTTATTTTATTTATGCCTATATATTCTATTCTATAGAATTCTGGCACTTTTTTTATAATATTAGCCGTCTTTTTCTTTTTAATTTTTTCCAGCCTCAATATGCTGTTCTGGAAAATTTCTATATATAAGGGATGTTCTTATTGAGATGATAATTTTATACATTTGGATTAGGTATTGCTTCTTTGTTTCTAACTAGATATATTAACTTTATATTTTATCACCTCGTTATTACAGTTCACAACTAATATTGATTTCAGTGTATTTGAAAAGGACCCAAACCAAGGGTCGAAACGTCGTGATATTTATTTTATAATAAAGTTGGCCAGTTGTTGTCGATAATTGAATAATATTGTTAAGTTATTACTGGCGGTTCTCTCAATCTACCAATTTGTAATTTAAAAGATTTGTTTACACGTCTAAGATTTTATTTTTTTATGATAAGCATTCGTAATTTACGAAGGTAAGTAAAAAGCCAAATTTTTTATTATTTTTCGAACTGTAAATCAGTAATATTTTATTTAACGATAGTAATGATCATAAAAGAGATGCGGTAGCACTAAAGATAAGTATAAAGAAAGAGAGAAAGATGTTATATGTTCAGATTACATAGTGGGATTATGTCCGGGTTATGTGTTGTGTCGGGCCGGAGTGCTCGTAAAAATGCCGGAAAGAAGCGGTACTCTTCTAAGCCCTCGAAGGATGTGGATCAAGTGGAGGAAAAAACTGTCCCGCGATTTTCTGATAAAACAATGTTTTTCTTTATATCTCCGAGAACGGACAAGGACGATCGCGCAGGTTGATTTTCGTGAGTGGATTCTTCGAGAACGCCTCAGACAAATCGAGCGTGAAATGTCGCTTCTTTAGACGAATTACACAGAAACAAGGTTGAACGCTGTCGTTGTCAGGTGCCATTGTCATGAAACGAACTCTTCCTACCGGGAATTTACCGTTTTTATTCTTGTATCTGGAAGAGTTTGTTACTTTTTATTGTAGTTCTCAGGATAATTGTCGATTTTTTCGTGCTCCATGAATTGCGCTTTTTTTAAATAAATTTGAGGGCAACTTTTTTAAACGAATATTTGATTGGATATTATCATTTTTAATTTTCTAATATTAGAATATTAAATATCTTGGTAATAAAACGATAAAATAAAATTTCAATTAAGCGTTTAAATAGAATTTATTTTAAATTAATCGGAAAATTGTCACGTTTTTATCTCTGAAAATTTATTCTCAATAAATCCTTTATTAGCGATTTTTAACGTTTTCATATAATTCTACAGTTATATATATTCTTTTTTAAAATAAATCCTATAGCAAAAAAAATTATTTCATGAGAGATTTTGTTTTTCTATGTGCCAGTTGTAAAAGTTTAAGTGAGATATGTGCGCAGTAGATTCGGTAAATTAATAAGTTACATAAGGAAAACTCATCAAGTATATATGACGTAAACTGTAATTATGAGCAATCATAGCGGTATTAATGAAAACATCTTGAACGAGTAATCTGAAATTTCATGACAGTCTTACGCGAAGAGAGAAACTCGCTTTGAATTGCTCGCCGGGCGAGATCTTATAATTGCGTCTCGACAATTCAATCTAAATTAGCAGACGTCATAAACATTCCGAGAATCGTTACTGGCAGCCCGCATTTGCCGCAGAAAATGAGATAAAAACTTTTGCACCGATAAAAAAACAGCTCGCAATCTAATAATAATGTAATTGCCATGATATTCTCCCCTTTGGTAGAATAAATTCTACAAAGACTATAAAATATTATTATATTAAAATACGATATATATAATTTTATTTTATTTTATTTTATTTTATTTTATTTTATTTAATTTAATTTAATTTTATTTAATTTTATTTTATTGTGTACTGTCACAAAAATTACACCGAAATGGCAAAATTATGAAAATACACAAGAGGACATATACTTCTTCTTATAAATCGCATAAATATTCTTCGAGTTGAAAGCATAAGCATGTACTTGTAGTCAAGGGACTCTGATACGAGAGTACTTTATCTCTTGATGGATAAACCCGCAGACGTGCACACCAGTATATGATTATTAAATCTATATTTATTGTTGTGGCCATGATGCAAAAACACACATTTCGTTGAAATTATATTTTTGTGCAAAAATTATTTTCAAAAAATAATGCCGTTTATATAATGACATTTTATAAACAAAATATTTACATTAAATATGTTTTTACATTTGTGCAATTTAAAATTATATTTTTAGCATCAAGTAATGGAGAAATAATTATATATATCATAATTCCTGCTCTCCGCTATATATGTATCGTAATTCTACCGTACATATTCCTGAATGCCATCGATTAATTAGCGATAACGTTCAATTAACGCCACACCCTCGTTTCCTCGCTACGGTTTTCTCACATCGATTAGTATAGCGGCCCTGCCTATCAAGTTAGCAGAGCGTTAACCTTGCATCTCGCTTAAATTACGCTTTTATTGACACGTTCTCGCTGTTAACGCGGAAAACATGTGACACGCTTGATCGCTATTACCGACGAGCGGAGAACGGGCGCTTCTCTGAGTATCCCTGTTTGCGCGTAAATGTAAACTCTGGTATTTAATGGTATTTAATGCGGCATGCGGAGGTGATCTTGTCTCAAATTATTACGGGCTTGTTATACATTGCCAATCTTAGTCTGTCCCAGATAACATTATTGCATTATCCCTCTTAAACAATTATAGTAAAGTTATTTTTGTAACCCCACTCTCTTCCTCAACCGTGTCACTGTATTTTATTAGACAAATAAGAATTTACATTAATTTTCATTATTTGTGTTTTAAAGGCAGAACACGTGGAAGCATAGATCTTTCAAGAGTATCATTTCAATTAACCAATAGTGAGAACTCCATTATATCGATGTTTGTTGTAGACGGATTCTATTATCCTTTCATGCTTGATAGGTATATTGAAACAGTGGATGTAAATCAATAAGCTTCGTTTATGTACGCGATTACTAGTGCTATTCTCTTTCACAGGCGAGCGTAGCGCATCCCTTTGATTAAAAAAAATTCCAACAATTAGCTGATAAACAATAAACGATGAAACTCGATTCGGACACTCGTCGGCGGCGTTTTTTCCCTCTCACAGAGGAAAGGGTTAAAAGGCCCTATTGATTTTCCCTCGTGGTCGCTGTTGCCAAGTTCGTACTATAAGTTCGCATCGCATCGCGCGTGAGTTTTCCGTCATTGTGTATTGCACGGCTGACCGACATGTATCGCCATGTAAAAGCGAGATAGAGAGTCGGAAAGAGGGTCGGAAAAAGGAGAGAAAGAGGTGCAGAGGTTTTCGTGATGGCCGTCGAAGGAGGGACGAAATCGCGCGACATGTCGAGGAGAGACTTAACGGGTGGTAGGTGTGGCATTCGACGTATTTCTCGGCTCGTGGCCGTGTAATTATGTCCTCGATGACGTGAGGCACGCGTGCTCTGTATAGTACGAACTGCCAATACGAAAATTTAATGGACCACAGATTGCACCTCAATGCGTCATCGGGCTTATCCGTGGTTTCGCTGCGTGCGTGCTTCCGGTCGCTTCCCAAGATCTCCTTCGATCGGCGTCTTATACGCTTCGATCGAGATCCTACTTGATCATCGAGGTGATGGCTTGCTTGTACTGTCCGTTTGCTCAGTATGTAATTCGAGGCGGACCAATCCCGCTGATTGCGCTGATGAACATTCGACCCGACGTCCGACTGATTGAATTCCGCGATTCCTCGATTTCAAAACGCATCGAAAAATGCAGCGGTCTGCAAAATTGCAACTGAGAATCTTACTGTAGCAGAATTTTAAAATTCAAACACACTTCTGGGTCTGTCGATTCCAAGATTTAAATACGTCGGTAGAAGATCTCAGCTTGGAAAAGGATAGATACATAATTGCTAATTTTAAGCGTTGAAAAGATATTTTTTACGTACAGTATAACCGCGTTTATTTTTTTATCCATGAATTTTTTAATTAAATTAGACTAATTGATTTTTCTTGAACAAGATTTTCATGTGAATTAATTTTTAAACGCGCAAGTAGAGAACAAAACTTTATATTTTCTTAAATTTTCAAACATAATTTAACAAAGCTTTGATTTATGAATTAGTTACAGAAATGTTTAAATAAAAATGGAAGGAAAAAACTGTGCAAGAGAGAGAATATGATATTCAATCAAATTTAAATATTTAGAATTATTGATTTGTAATTAATTAAAAAAATACATGCATTTGGAAAAGAGCAAAGGTAATTGAAGCTTTTCTCTAAATAATTCAATCGTTTATTGTAAATAAAATAAAAAAATAGTAAAAACCAATAAAAAACAAAAAAATTTTTATTTAAACAACAATTTCTAAATAAACATTCAGCAGAGACTTTGAGTTGGTGTACAGTCTCTGAAAACTTTAGCGGAAAAGAAAACGTAAAGCAGGAAGTCATGTCGAGTTTTCTTTTTTCTTGGGTGCTCTTTTTTCTTCAAGAAAAAAAAGCACCCAAGGATCGATACGTCAATCTTATATCATGATGTGTTTTTTTTCATTGCGAAAAAGAACTTTCTTCACGTATGCAAAGAATGTTACGTCACGCCAAAGATATAAGTCTCTCGGAGAAAGCGTAATGTCGAGACCTATCGAAATTTCAATATTCGTCTATTCATTCAGTATAGAAACTTCGTAATTACAAGTTGGTCGCAAGTTTCTGTATAAGAGCAAATTGAACAGATTTCCAGGAACTGGGTATGTATAGCAGTGCTCTGATGATCGTATATATAAAAATCTTAACCATGAATAAAGCGCGTTGACATTTCTATTTTATCTCTGCACGCAGAATGTCTTTTTCCGGGCAGAAATATTCCGGGTTGAAATATTAATGTCAGATAAATATATCTCTGAAATAATTTATATCGAATGCTGGTTTTATATGAAATAAAGATGATTATGTAGACAGGTATTTTTATTAATACTTTTGTATTACTTGTTCGAATTGGCTAGAGTATTATACTTTATCTTATATCCGATATCACGAATAACTTTCATTTATGACATTTACTCAATCAATTTAAGGTTGACTTCTATTAATAATTGCTTTGTGATTACTTCTTGTTGATCATTAGTCCTATTATTGTCTTGTCTCTGTTGTCGCCAATTTTGCATGCTATCACTCACGCTAATAGCACAATTAGGAGATAAATGATATTTTTTGCATGTAATATATGTCTTTCAAGAATGCCATTCAATCCTGTGAGCCATGTGATATATCAAATGATGAAAATGTAATCGTAGCGTTGTATGTAAAATTCGATAATCATTCGTACATGCTCTTGCGCGATGATATTGTTTGCTTATATAACTTTATACATCACTTTATGCTATTACAGAATTTAGAACTTCCAGAGCGTTTTATTGTAGCAAATAAAGTCCTATTTTTCTGTATTTATTTTTAAAAATAATGCAAGTCTTATCTATTCAAATTATACAGATAATTCTCAAAAATATTCTTTTGAAAAGCATATATAATTTATTGATATAAATGCAAATTTTTTAATGAAGTCGGATTTAATAAAAATCCGTCAAATTTTATTCTTTAATTTATTAACTGTATTACTCATATAAACGTACCAGATTTAAATAAAGGGCGTTAAATCATTTAGATTACTATTAAAAGATTAATTTGTTATGTACATGAACAGCATTGCGTTGCGTTGCAAATCATGTTCCATTGTTTAAGCAATTGTTTAAAGCAGAGACTGAATACCGAAATAATTTTGCTAGCGATTGTATGCCGGTATCATATATACCTCTATTTTTATAATACCGGTATTCTAAAAACCTTTAATGAATACCGGTATTGGACATCAAATACCGGTATATAACCAAAATTTTCATAATACCAGTATACATATAATTTTTCGGTAATACCGGTATTATACCAGTATTATACCAGTATTCCTACTATTATACAATATATGTATAAGATAGAATATTATTTTAAGATAGAATATTATTTTAAGATAGAATATTATAACTTAAGAAGTTTCACAAAAAATTTGTTAATGCTTACCCCGAGTGATGACTTGCAAATATTATTTGTAAATATATATAGCATTGACATATGAATATATGGAGTTCACTTCACAATCAACAAAAGTCATAATCTCATATTTACTTATTCTTAAATTTTAATGATACAGTGATATAATTTCATATATTAATATGGGAAGAATATCAACAATATAAACAATATTGATGTTTAGTAATTCCGTTATAATACCGGTATAATACCGGTATTACCGAGAAAATTATGCGTATACCGGTATTACGTCATACCGGTATTTATATTAATCGGTTTTTATTTCGGTTATTATACAAAACCGAAAAATACCGGTATATTACCGGTATTTTTTATATCGCTTTTAATCCCTGAGTTTAAAGCCAGAAGATACAAGAAGATTAAATTCATCGCAACTAGATTACTTATGAAACTTATTTTGCTTTTATCTTGATTTCAAGAAGAAATCTTTTTTAATCAATCAGAAAACAGTAGGTGCCCGTTTCTACGAGAAAATTGAATTCAATTATTAAGTTGTATTATAAATGGTTTAAAAGAGAGAAAGAGAGATAGAGAAAAAATTATCTTCACGCTTTCGTGTCTATATCTTTCGGTTCGAGATATATGTTATTATTCTTTTCGCAATATCCGAAACATAGAGACAGCAAACAATCCATGCATTTGGTGGCCAAATACTTTGTTTCGTTCTTTATGGCTTCGGCATACTATACCGCTGCTTTAATGTAGCCGCCCACTGGTGCATAAGAATGCAGTATATCGCGCGATAGGCATTAACAAAACGTCCCACTTTATATCCAATGGTTCATATTCGATTTACATAAGCATTAAATATGCTCGTTTGAGTTTCGATATGGCGCAACATACACGATCTTTTAATTACGTATGTACAAAAAATGTTGATTGTTTTAGGTATAAAAACATCAGTATTATTAGAATTAAAACACTTTACGAATAATCATATTTAGCGCTAGATGTAACATGTATATTTGATAGGACGAAAGAAATATTAAAGAACGGATCAAAAATTCTAAACAGAATTTAAAGATATGGCAAGTTGAATTACTGTGCACGTTTGAGATGATGAATAACAGCCAGGCTGGGATGCCGTTCCGATATTGGCATAAATATTGACACTGCCTACATCTTTTACAGAACCATGTCCACCACGATCCGTGTAAAAAGCGTCTGTAAAATGTGCAACTTTCGGATTAAATCGACAACTGTTGTACATGTCGGAGTAAAAAACATGTGTCACGGGATCTAAACCTACATTCATTGATACATATTGTACAGTACTTCAACTTCTGTTACATAACTCTACCAATAAATTTGCCTTTTTGATAATAGACGGTTTCGATAAAACTTTGCGTATATATTTACTTAGCAATAAGCATATACGTACAATAAAATACTTTTTATTGAAATACTAATTCCTTTATTTGTGCTAAAAGATTTATGGAACTAACTTGTCGAGATTATTTCGGAGCAAAAATAATTACATAAACGATAAAATAATAATCATAAAACAGTATTCTTGTGTGTGTGTGTGTGTGCTATGATAAAGAAATGCTCTCTTACAGTTTTTGCGTAAAATTAGTCACAATTTGTCATGAAGAAGCATATTTTGGTAACACATTCAAATAAATTTTAAAAGAGAATATAACAATTTTTAGATCGATGAAATCATAAATTAAAAATATAGGGTTATAAATAAAATAAAATTGAAATAGAAGTAACAATCATTTTTTATACCATAATTGTGATATGTAAAAAGTAAAATATATATTACTATGTGTTCCGATGCAACCTGCAATGTGGGCACCCATAGAATGTACTATCAGATGCCATTTTGTTATTTTGTATCCTCTATTATTTAAGGAATTGAAAGTAAACGCAATTATCTTCTCTCTCTCTTTTTCTCTCCGATTTTAGATACTCGATTAACAACCAATATATACGTAATCGCCTTTTGCCAATTGAGACCAGTCGATTATTGCAATGACGGAAATATTTCGCGAGCAATAGGTTAAAAAATTAAGATATTATATTAGTCAATAATTTTTTGCTATATTAGCATATTGATATTAATTAATTTTTTTCTCTGTAAATTTTACCAATCATAAAAAACTATAAAAATTTTTTTTGGATTGATTTTTTGTCTGCAAAATTAAATTAAATTTACCTTGTTTTTTATTTCGTATCTATAATATATTTGTAACATTTATATAAAATATTATTTATATAATCTCTTTTTTATAATCTCTAAACTTCGAAACGACTTCTATTATAACATAACGATCGCGTTTGACCGGAACATTATACGACGATGCTATGCTGCAAAAATATATTTAAAATAGTTGGAAATGATTACGACGTCAAATAATATCAATATTTCTTCTATTATTTTTTGCTGATTCTACAAAACAAGAGACGCCAAGTAAAACATAGGTAGATATGCATAGATACACTACGAGTCATTTCGCACTTTGTACAGTTCGATCCAATAGCCGTCGAAAAATTGAGTAGATGTAACGCACGAATAAACTTGCGTGTTATTCCTTTGAGCTACATGTTCGTAACTGCAAAACAATGTATACGTTCGGTTGTACAAAAACATGAAATATTAGTAGAAGTGTTTTCCCGCGCTTTTGAAAGATAAGAGTTAGTGTAACAAAACATATACATGTGAGCGTTTTATCATGTGTCGTGCATCGCGTGCATCACGGTGTGCCTGTGCATCGCGTGGTTCTACAAATAATTTCAATACTCACGTATAACGTAATTTCTAAACTGAAATACAATTTATTCTCACAACTTCATGAAAATATCTTCTATGAAAGCATCTTTATCAGGTTATCGGATAATGATGAACTAAAATAATTTATAACAAATCAAGGTAAATTATATTCGACGACAACTGACTAAATTGATTAATTAGAAATCTTATTCTTACTACGTTAGCGACCATGGGTTTTGGTTCATTTAACGAGTAGAATTTTAATAATTTTTGATGCTAATAAGATCTTTTCTTCCCCGAAAACTGTAAAGAAATTAAAATAATTTATATATGAAGAGAAAGAGAGAAGGCGAAGATGATATTTGTATGTATGTTGTTGTACTTCCCAGTTCACAATCATTAATTTGATTTTAACTCGTGAGCCAAATATCGTGTGCCTCAATCAAGATAAAAATGTGAGCGTCTTAAGACACAGCTTAATAATCCCGAATGCTCAAGGATTTTCAAACCTGTGATAGAAATACGGATGTTGAAAGATTTGCCTGAATTTTTATAAAGATAATTTATTGCTGTTAATATTTGACTTACTAGATATTGAATTATTAGACTGATAATTTTTTTAATGTTCTCTTGTTTATTCTTTTTTTCTATCCTATTCGTTTATTTAATACTTGGTATTTAAAGTTTGTCCTACACTCATTTCCACGTTACGAGCAAATTTTACAGGTATTTTTCCATATGTTTTATTGTTAGATAGACGTATTGATAAGTTACTACCTTAATATTGGCGCAATAACGTAATAAAACGCAATGACGCACGTTAATTATGTCGGACCGTCGATAACCAATTGTTCTAACGGCTCTATATATACTTTGATAAAAAAAGGTATTGTTAGTTATTTCTATATAATGTACAATATTTACGATCAGTTTATTGTTTATTGTTTCATTCGTACGCAGCTTACAGTTTTTTTATTACATAAAGTTCTGCATCAGTTTCGCAGTACATTAGATTTAAAGGAAAGAAGAGTGGAGTCAAAGGACTATACTCAGTTTCATATGAAATATTGGGCCCCCGGTAAAAAGCAATGAGACATGGCTAGAATTGTAGGGCATCAAAAGAGGATTAAAAAGTTCCATGGGCACAACCTTGTAACGAGTCCCCTGAATGCTAGAGTTGTCCAAAGTTCGCTATAATGACCATGTACCACTGGTCTTGTCCGATTTCTCTGCGTTCAGGGCACCTCCCCGCGATGACGGCGGTAAGGGATTGTACCAAAGACATTGAAATAATAAGTCTAGAATGTATTTGGTACCTACAGTTCATTAATCCGGCTAAGTCCCGGACGGGATCTATGCCGTCATGTCAGAAAAATTCGGATTTTGTTCTTATGACGGCGACACTTCTGGAGTTCAGACTTCAATTAGGCAATTAAAACTTTCTGTTTCGTACTTCGTAAGTACCCCCTTATCGATTAATATATGACTCTTGACTGTTCACTCGGGATCCAAACTGGGCATAGTCCTTTTTTTCTTTGTATTTTTTTTCTACTTCTACTCGCAAAAATACTACGTAGAACACGAGGAATTACTTATAAAACTGTCCGATATAACACAAATTATTTTACGTCTTTCATACACGTACCGTAATATTCTGTGGATTCTATTTTTTTTTAATTTAAATGTTTAGGATAAAGATGTTGTAGGAATGTTTTGCTATATAAAAATAGATTTAAAGACATTTAAAAGCATATAATAATTTTAAGCAAAAAATATTTAAAAATATATTATATTGGTATTATTAAAAAATCAATTTTAAAAAAATAATGATATTTTAAAGTTGTGCCGACTAATTTAATCTAAAATAATAAAATTATGAATGTTACAAATTGTATATAACATCTCATAGATCCATTAAGGGTTGGGTTGGAAAATTAAATTAAACATATATATATATTATATATATATATATATATAAATGTTTAATTCTGGAATATGTGCATGAAAGAATGTGCACAAATACAAAACTAATAGGATTAGAGATTTGGATCATTGCGGCATTGTTAACCCCAGTCTGATTTTATTTACATTAATACATTAAAAATATTTTACAATTAAAGAATGCTGGGTAAAAAAGGACATACAGTAATATATTAATTTTCGAAAAATTAAATTGTCTACAAATTCTAAATTCAAAATTGGAGGAAATGTCACCATTTCTGATGCTTTCTATATCTTTCCATAGTTAAATATTATTTGCACGGATAAAAGCGAATATTTGATAATTTTTTTAAAATAAAAATCTAAGATATATTTCAGAGAGATAATATATATATTATCTCTCTGAAATATATATATATATATATATATATTTATATTAATCATATAAATACATCTCTGAAATAATTCATATGGAATGCTAATTATTAGTACTAATTATTTATATATGTCAATAAATAAGTCGGATTTAATAAAAATTTAATCATGATTAAATTTGTTTAATTTATTAATTATATTACATATAAATATATTATTTATATCAAGGGCATCGAATCTTATTATTAAAAAGTTCATCTAAAATTTAATAATTTAATAATAAGTTAATCTAAAATTTAATAATAAAATTTAATAAAATTTAATAATTTGTTATTTATTTGAGCAACATTGAGCTGCGTTACAAATCATGATAGCAATTGCGGGAAATGACAAGATTAAAAATACAAGATTAAATTCGTTGCAACTATACATTATTCAAGAAACTTATTTTACTCTTATCTCGTAGAGAAAGAACTCTTTTTTAATTGACTGGAAGACAGTACGTGCCGGTTCTATGAGAAAATTGGATTCAATTATTAAGTTGTATTATAGAAGTAGATTCAAAAAGAGAGAAAGAGAGATAGAAAATTATCCTTACGCTTTCATGTCTGTATGTGGTCCAAGATAAATATTTTCGTTTTTTTTGCAATATCCGAAACGTTGAAACAGCAAACAATCCGCGCATTTGTAAGCCAAATACTTTGTTTCGTGTCTCACGGCATCGGCATACCATTCCACTGCTTTAAAGTGACTGCATTCTGGCGCAGAAAAATACACGCAAAGTCACGCGATTAACAGTACGTTCTATTCTAAACGTTATATTGTATGGTTTATACCGACATTCATAAGCACCAAATATGCTCGAATTTTGATATGACGCAATTAACACGATCTCTTACAATTAGTTACAAATGTATACAAAAATATGATTAGCTTTCGGTGTAAAAATATCTTGATATTATTAGAATTAAAACACTTTGTAAATAAACATATCTATAGTGTTAGGTGTAACATGTACATTTAATAGGTCGAGAGAAATTTTAAAGAACGGATGAAAAATTCCAAATAGAACTTTAACATATGGCAAGTTGAATTACCATGCACATCTAATAGTGATGAACAGCCAGGCTGGGGTGTCGTTCCAAAATTGGCATAAATATTGACAGTGCCTGTATCTATCGGAGCGCCGAATACACCACGATCCGTATAAAAAGAGTCCGTGAAATGTGCGACGTTCGGATTAATTCGACAACCGTTGTATACGTTGGTGTAAAAGAAAGTCCCTGCTGGATCTAAACCTGCATTATAATTAATACATCTATAAAATATACTGTATATAGTACTCAAACTTCCATTATACATCCCTATCAATAAATTGGTTTATTCATTAATATATGATCTTGATAAAACTTTGCCAACATATTTACTTAACAATAAGCATATAAGGTAAACGTCCCAATGACCGGACATGAACCTATATCCGAACACTTACACAAAAACTTGTTATTATTAATCTCAAATGCTTTTTTTATTATAATATCAAAATTTAATTGTGTGTAATCTTTAAATATTTAAAAATTACACAGAAGCATTTGAGATTAATAATAACAAGTTTTTGTGTAAGTGTCCGGATATAGGTTCATGTCCGGTCATTGGGACGTTTACCTTACATGACATGTATTTTGTATGTTTATTAAAACACTAATATTAAATTCTTTATCCATACTTAAATATGAACACGATTGGAAGATTTATGGAACTAACTTACTGAGAACATTTTGGAGTAAAAATAATTACACTAACGATAAAATAAGAATCATAAAATAATATTTATGCTACAGCAAAGAAATATTCTCTTGTAGTTTTTGTCTAAAATTAGTCACAATTTATCATGGAGAAGTCTATCGATAACATTTTTGAATAATTTCAAAGAGAATATAACGATTTTTAGATCGATGAAATCATAAATTAAAAATATAGGATTATAAATAGAATAAAAGATTGAGATGGAAGTAACAATTATTTTTTTACACCATACCTGTGATATGTGAAAAAGTAAAATTACTGTATGTTCCGATGCAACCTGCAACGTGGGCACCCATAGAATGTCCTATCACATGCCATTTTGATATTTCGTATCCTCTATTATTTAAAGAATTAAAAGTAGACGCGATTATCTTTCCGACTTCAGGTAATCGATTAGCAACCACCATAACGTCACTTGTTGCCAATTGAGACCAGTCAATTATTGCAATGACGGAAATACTTCGCGAGCAATAGGCTTAAAAAATTAAGATATCATATTAGTCAATAAAAAATTAAGATATCATATTAGTCAGTAATTTTTTGTTATATTAGCATATTGATGTTAATTCACTTTTTTCTATCAACTTTACGTATGTATGGAGTATTTCTAATAAATCATGATAAAATAAAATATAATCGAAGAGATAACTGATCTGCACAGTCATTTGGGTTTAGCAAACTCACGGATCCAAGCTCAATACATTGTGGACATTTACATTTACACATCATATACAATAACATATGCATCGCTAAGCGACAGTACAATAAATATTTGAGATTAAATGGAAACGATATATAATCTAATTTAAGAACAATATTAAGAATAAGATTCATATACATGTTTAATATAGAGGAATAATTTAAGAGATAATTTTTTATTTATCTCTTAGAAAATGTTTATGAAATAATCTTATGTGTAATATGAATAAGATTAAGAATTCAATTTTTTGTTTAAATTTGTATTTGATATAGAGATGAAATATATATATATATATATATAGAAAAGCGAAAGCAAAATCTAATTTTTTATTTATCGCTTAATTGAATAAATAATCAAATGATATTATGTATGTATGAGAAGAATTTATCATCATTAATACCTGATATGACATTTGGCACGGATGTAGTATCTTTAATCCCTCGATATCCGTGAATATAAATGGTAGTTTCATGCTTATCTTTTTTTATTTGATCATATGTGTTTTGTATGCAATCTATATCTTCTATGAGGCACGTTAATGTCTTATATGTGGCATCGCTAAAATATTATCCGAATTGAATGAAATATTTCATTGTTTTAGTTTCAAAACATAAAAAAAATGAATAGTAAATTAAATTTTAGATATAAGTAACTTATCTTATTTTTCATAAATTATATCGTTTTCTTAACATTCCAAAAACACTCGCGCGCGCGGTTCTTTCATTAAAATGATTATTTCCGTAAACAGAAATATTCAAGCTCTTCAAAATAAATCTAGAATTGTTTCTTTAACATGTTGAGTACCGCACGAATTTTACGTAACTTTCCACTCAACGTATTAATAATTGGAACAATTTTTAATATGATAAAATCATAAATTACAATTACAAACATACCAGTTTATAAAAACTAGATGAATTTTTCTTGGATCGACTTCTTTGTCTGCAAAATTGTTAAATTTAGCTTACTGTTCCATCCCATATTTCTTATATATTTATAACACTAATGCAACACATTATTCACATTATTAATATAGTCACATTATTAAATTCACACACATTATTAATTTACATTACCAATTCTCATTATTAAATCTTTAAATTTTGAAACGCGGCTTCTATTGTAATATAATTATTTACAAATTTTTTTGGAAAATAATGCAGAAAATATAATATTTTCACAAGCGTGTAAAGTTTTTTTTATTTAATTTGAAAATCGTTAATTAAAAGAAAGCATACTATTCATAATGCCGAAGCAGATTGAGTTTGACCGAAATTATACGATGATGCTATATTTCGAAAATATGTTTAAAATAGCTGTAAATGATTACGATGTCAATTAATATTAATCTTTATATTATTTATATAATACTTCTCGTTGATGCTCCAAAGCGAGACAGGCAAACCAAAAGATACATATACACAAATAAACTCCGAGTCATTTTGCCGTTCGTTCAGCAGACCGATCCAATAGCTGTCAAAAAAGTAAATATAATGTACGAAAAAAACGAATAAATGACTTGCATATTACTTCTTTCAATTATATATATATCCGCGACTGTGAGATGATATGCATTCGGTTGTATAAGAACGTGAAATATCACTAAAAGCGTATCTCCACGTTTTCTCCAGTGATAAGAATAAATGTAAACAAAAAATGTATATTTGAAAGTATGAACGTA
>NJRL01000236.1:286920-306824 GCA_003063815.1 Aphaenogaster rudis
TTTTACACTTGTTCCTGTAATTTTACATATTTTTTTTACAGTGAAATAAAAGTTCTCTCCGTCAACCGATTAATCAACATCTAATGGTAGCGTTTCACATTTAATAATCATGTGTATAAAGTCGTGATAATGTGCGAACGCTCCTTTCTCCTCGCGGTTTACTTACGTAATAGTTTACTGCCGCATACTGTGTAGAAGCCCGCAACTTTGTTAACGATGTTGTTACCAGTCTCTGTTCGGTGGTTTCTCAGCAAGTTGATTCCATAGAGTCGCACGCTATTCGCAAACACTTCGCGATTAGATTAGCTACGAAGAATCATTTATCACAACAAATCGGCAGAATGTGGGCATTACATCAACGATAGATCAAGATCGGTTGTGGCTGTCATCTCGAGCGTCTGGATCTTATAAGGTGTTGTGAAATAACGTACACACAGCGTTGCTTTAATCTATCATCGTTTATTGTATAAATATATCACCAAATAATATTATGTAATAAGGTTCCGTCTGCGTAACGCGAGAAAGAATGCGATAGAGATCGAACGGATATCGTAAGGAAAAGAGATTCGGGCAGGAAAAAGGGAGAATGATATGGTGGACTTAAAAGAAAAGAGAAATCTATATGTAACTTGTGTGCTGCACCGGGAAGTTTTCATGACGCAAGCAAGAAAAGCCATATATTTTCCTGGCACAGAAGCAACAAAGTAAGTGGCAAACCACCCGCTATACTTCTTCTACTCGCTTCTAGATCGAATGGGAAGGGAAAGCAGGTCGCAAGTTCGATCCTGAGAGCTTCGTCGTCACGAGTGCATTCGCTCTTCTTTTGTTTTTTACATAATATAGTAAAAATATATCTCTTCAATTTCTAGGAAATATCATTATCATCATCAGCAGTATCATTTATGATCATCGTCATCTTCGTTATTATTAATATATCAACCTCAATTAGCTTATATATCACTAGAACAATGGAAAATTGTGAACGCACCATTCCTTTACACGCTATTCCAACGCTTCGAGACCATAGCTTTGAAAGAAACTTTTCAAGTATTATTTAAAAAATGGTTTTTTCATCGTGCATTCATCCCAAAAGAGATAAGAATGCTCAATGATAATGTTAAATTATTGAAGGTCTGTATTTTTTTCATGAAAACCGTATTCAATTCACTGTCGAGATATGAAACATTCGACTGGCTAGTTTCGCCGTAGAGCTGTGCTCTCGAATGCTACGCTAGAGGGTGATTACCTTTCGGCTTAATCGATGAATCCACAGGTAAGGGAAGGCCTCGTCATTTTGATTCTTCGATCGCACGCCCGTGCTTTCTAACAACAAATAGGAAAATCTATATCGGACGTTCACGCGATCTCCAAAATGATCGAATTGCCTCATCCTATTATGCGTTTATGCATTAATCTCGACAATTTCGCACCCATCGGTCTCGCGCGTTTAAGTCGTTCGTTTTACCTTGGATACACGTCCTACGTCGTAAATCATTTAAACGCGATCGCCCAAATGTCCCGCGAGCGTTCCAAAGAGATGTCTTCGTACTTTCGACACATACGTATATATGAGTATGCACGATTTAGTAAAAATTCCCGCGAGACATCAACGGCTCATACATGATTACTAATCTTCGCATGAATTTTCGGAGGGATTCGCGTTCCCTCGCGGAACTAACTGCGTCGAGACAAAGGAACTTTCCCTCACCCGAAAGACTCGGGCACACAACCCTGAAAATATTATATACATCATCTCTTCTACTTCGTCTCTACCTTTTTCGTCTAACTTTCTTCCTTTTATTATGGCAAGTACGGAATTATTCGTTGCTCGAACTTTCGCAATTCGGCTGAAAGAACAAAACAGGGAAGAAAGAGAAAAAGGACAAGCGTCCTCGCGCGTGTGCGTAGAGTCGTGCTTTCAATCGCGCGTTTAGCACCAAATAGAATTCTTTACGATCGAATTAGTTATCTGATTGCACGTGATGTAAAGATGGAGATGAGTTGTATTTAGCGCTAAATGCGCGATGAGAGTGTCGTTATTTTCTCGCTCTGGCAACGAAGAAAGTTAATACGGAGAAAACGTTCAACGATGGAGTAACGATCGCGTACGATTAATAACACCTTATAATAACGACCAAAATTCGACCGTTGTCCATTTAACATAAGCATCTAACAAAAAGATAAAATTCAACAATGCCAATATATTCAGCACGTATAGGCCTATTCACAACTGAAGTTGTCGTGCGCCGCACGCTAACGCGAATGCATGCATATTACTTTTAACTTTTCAGATATATCCAGAAAATGTGTGCGTATATGTGCATGTGTGCAATAGAGAAAAACAAATTTATAAAATTATTTTCTTTTTTCCTTTGCAAGATTTTCCAAAAGCCGTATATATATTTTTTTAAGTCATAAAAAAAGAGTTGCCTGATAAACGAACAATCAAAGTTCGATTACTGATTCAATCGTTTGCGTTGCGACAATTTTTTGTCTTCTATGAAATTTATGATAATAACGTAACTGAAAAATCTCTAATTAGAGATCAATACATCCTACCTTTGTAAAATTAAATTTGAGAAGAGTATCTGCGATATGGCTCGTGTTATTATATTAGTCATCTTTACCCCTTCTATTCTTCAATTGAACATCAAATTGAATCTTCTGCTTTATAAAAATTTATCAAAAACAATTTCGAATAAAATCATCCAAAACTTTCTGCGATAACTTTACCTACTCTTCTTTAATTGAACACATATTGAATCTTAATTTTCTGCTTTGTAAAAATTCAAAAACAATTTTATGACAGGAAAAATGTCTCTATTACATCATTTAGAAAAAAGTAGTTATATATATAAAACGTATGCAAAGTAAAATATGTATTATTTGCATCCCAATAGAGAATAATGCATATTAAAATTTTCGAAAAACTGTTTGTTAAAAAGTTTTTTTATTTCATTTTATTTTTCTTGTAGTTCACTCTATACGATAAGAGTAAGCTGCACTCTCTGATAATTTTATTTAAATATTACAAATCGCATTCGGTAATGCGTATCCAAATACTAATCCGCATCTTGGCTTGAACACGGATCGCGAGACGTCTTCCGGTGTGAGCAGGCCTTAAGGCATCGACCAGCGCGCTGATTACGACCGCTTCGATCGATACTCGATCCCACGGCTTCCTCCCGATCGGACGTCCTTTTCTCGTCGATCACAGATAATTGTCAGCCGACGAGGGCTGCAATTATTGCACGCAGACTTCCGCAATTTGCTCGCCAATCGTAAATGCGAGCCGACCTTTTTCAAACGGGCTCATTAGGGCTTAAACAACTCCGGCGAAGACACCGCGATCTCCAGAAGGCGCAGTACCAAATTCGACTAATTGATTTAAATTCCTATGCGGTTTGACCGTCCTGCTCCGTACGCTTTGTCGATCCACGATTTAATATTATACTCCGTGTCGCGCTCGAAAATTTCGCGAACAACCACCATGCAAGCCCTAACCGAATCTGCGGCTTGTTGAAGCTTTAATATCGCATCGGCTGCCAGACACCGGTGGTTTCATCCCGACGGTAGTAGTGAGGTCTGTTATCTCGGAAGACGGTGACGGCCGGAAATTGATTGTCTTGGATATACTTGAGCGTCGCCCGCACCTGAAACAGAAATTTCGTCGCTGCTTAACAGTGCGTGGGAAACGCGGTGCGATTGGATTTGTCGCTTAATGCTCTCTATTCCCTCGAGAAACTAACGATAAGGATGTCGCATAGTATTCCAAACGGCATTACCTGCGATACGAAATGTGGTTGCTCCACTTCCGGTGACGTAGACAGGTGCTGTAGGATGAACTGATCGGATTGTGCCAGCCAGAGATCCACGCCACGTAGAGGATCATAGTTAAACGGGCCGATTCTAAGTAATCCCAGGGCGCAATCGTATATATCCAAAACCTGTGCATAAAAGATAGAATATACAAGTGCAATCCATGCGACGAAATGCGCTAAATAAAATTTGACATCACGCTTAATCGATTAATCATATTTTACTTAATATTAATAATCTTTTATTTAATATTACTAATACTTAATATATATATAGATTAAAATGTATATATACATATAACAGATATCATATATTTATAATTAAAATATATAATAGATATATATATATATATATATATACATATTTATTTATTTATTTATAGATTGTGGGATTAAGCTGTAATTTCTTTTTTGTTTTACGCGTAAGCCATTAATCTCGTCTAACTGTAATATCATTACTAATGCAAATGTTGCGTACACGCACCTGCTGACCCCCGGTCAATTGTCTGGCGCACCTCAATGCCTGATCTGGGCCTTTGTCGGGGAAAGTCGCGGGAAAGATCTCGCCCGTCTTCACGTTCAGCCCGATACCGTAGATCAACGGCCAATGAATCCCACCTCTCACGGTGGTATTCAGCTCGCCCACGCAGCACAGCGTTAGATCGATCTCCACCGGTTGCTTGTGAAATGCGGCTAGAAGACGATCGGTCCGGTTAATTCGTCACACAGACGAAGCCGAAGACAATTTCGTTCTATTTTAGATATTATCCAACTTAACAATTGCTCGAAAAACTCCAGTATTTCTATATAATTCAATGTTTTCAATTAATTTTTTATTCCACTCTTGATCAGATTAAATGTTCTTTCAGGAAACGTGACATCGTGAAAAATAATCATAAAAAGTCAGTTCTATTCTGTTTAGCTTTATCCTTTTAGTCTATTTCGAACAAAGTGAGTTTAAGTGAAATTGAACTTTTACGTTCATGAATAAAGAACAGGAATAAGAAACAGGAACAATTATCAGTTAGGCATAATTATCTGTTAGTTTATACATATGTAGTAAAAATAAAACTCCTCGAGTCATAAATATTTCTCCTCGATAATAGGAATGCTGCATTAAAAATATATTTTCACGTACAAAGTATATTGTAGAATAATTCCTCGGAATAGTTTCTTGGATCGGAGTAGCCGCCGACCAACTGCAGTTCCAGGCGACCTTCGGGATATCCGAGAGCGAGTTCCGTTACCCTCTGGATCATTGCCGCCGCAGCATCTTCCGTTCCAGAGCCGTCAAGATGCGCCAGAGCGGCGGCGCCCGAACCTGAAATCCAACATTTGAAAATGCGACATTCGAAGCTCTTACGACATTAAAATCGAACACACAGACCGATTATTTATTATGACCGGTTACATATAATGTTATATATAATTATTTAAAAAATAATTATTATTTCATTATTATATTATTATGTAAAAAATAGAGTCTATATATGCGTGGGGTATAAAGCATCATTTTTATTAAAATTATATTTAAACATAAGATATTAATAACGAATGTTCGCCTGCGAATTAGCCTCAATGCCACACCGGGCATGAACTGTGTTACTTTCATTAATTATTATTACCACTATTTATGTCATTGACCAGTGAGCTAAACGGAATACTTATTGTTACTAAAAAGATCAGTCGAGAAAAATATCAAAGCGGCCAAATAAAAATTATCACCGCTTGCGCGCTATCTTTTTGTGACCGCTCGTTATACTTCTCCTTTTCGAAAAGAATGTGCTGATTAAAAGAGAAATTAATTTTCGAACGTTTAAATATTGCTACCAGACCGATAATTACCGCGGAATGATAATTATCCCAAATAAGCGGACGTATCGGTTTATCTCGCCGTTTATTGCATCGTCGGATCGAGAGATCAACCAAAACCGCTCGTGTTGCAGTATGGTGCACTGAAACGGTTCATCATGAATCCGAGAGCATCGCGCTTCGATCACGGTTCGTTAGACGCGATTTATCGTCGTCTTGACGATAAGAATGAAGTGGAACAGAAAGTAACGATTGAAAACATGTGAATGTTCTTGGAATGTTAAAAGAGATTATTTAAGATACGACTGACGCAGTACCTCTAGCTCGTACATTACTAATTGATTGTAAAAGCGATAATAATTAATTTAAACAACAATTGATTCGGAGTGTTTGCCCAACTGTTGCACGAGCGCAAAGCAACGACGAGTGGATGGGAAGAACTCGTGACAAAAAGACTTTTATGTCGCGAACTGTTACTTAATTACGTACTTTCGCAGTCGCTTTCTACCTCGGCCATTATTCACGCGCAACCTTAAGACGATCGGAGACACCCAGCTTGCGTTGCGATGCACTGTCGCCGCAGCAGGAGAAAGTTAAGGGGAATCTATCCGACAGTTTCGTTGAGAAATATAGTATAATGTAATAGGTTCCTTCTCGTACGATACAAAATGTATCATTGTTCGGAAAAATATTTAAGAAGCTCGTATGATTCGTATCTGGTATCAGCTATAAATGTCGAACTGACGAAATACGCTTGTTAAAAAATAGCCGTATAATAATGTTAATAAATTTTTAACGATAGCACGCGAGATTATAGCGACGTGTTCTTACTTGTACTAATATTAAGAAATGGCATTATAAAAAATTGCACGAGACATTCATAGTTTCATGAGCCATAAATCTCAATTATTTCCTCGAAGCTCTTTAAACTGGATATCGTAAGATTAGCAAGGCAATTAAATGACTTCGTGATATGGACGTGAATCGTAAGCTGAATCAGCACCTTTTCCTTCGAGCTCGAGCGGCGGAACTGGTTCTATTAAGCGGCACATCTTTCCGAAAGAAGCGGCGTTTCGCATTTTGCGCGTTACGTTAGTCGTTATATCATGGAGGAGTCAATGATCGTGCGAAGAGAAGTAAATCCATTGTGTGCTCGGACAAAGGAAATAAAAAGCGGTATAACGGAAAGCCCCGAAGACGGATATCGCAGTTCTCGTTTAGCGATATTTTTCACAAGTTTTTGCTCGTTAGCTACGTGGCTAATTTACAATCCGGGACAGGCAGATTGTGATTGGATTTCCCATCTTTTTCTTCTCAATGACTCTTTACTTACTTTTCTTCTTCCACAAAAATTGTATATTGAGGTCTTATATTTTTCTCAAGAAACGAGATGCTCATAATTTCATCGATAGTGTTTGGAGCATTAGTTTTTTAACTTAAATTATAATTTAAAATTCATTTTTCCTTAAATAAAATGGCAGGATGATTTCAGAATCATAGCTGACTAAAAATAAAGACCTTCTTAATCAAATAACTCTAATAACTTTCTCAAAACTTTAATTCAAAATTTCCAGAATATAAAATATGCAATATAAAAGTCTTAACAAAAAAAATTTCTACATATTTATCTCTTTATTAGAAATCAATTTCAACTTCGTTTTAAGAATCTGACATATGTATATGTCAAAATCGGTGATACTGCGATACTCTGTGACTTTCGTATGAAATATTTTCCAACGATACCGATCAAACAATCGCGCTTCGTCATTGCGTTATTCCGACCTCTTTTTTTTTTCATTGTCGTGCCGCAAGCGGTCATTTATATGCAATCGGCAGCTATTTTATAATGAGCACAATTGTACTTTCAAATATACTCACCGGAATGCCTTATGACAACGATTATACATGTGGTCATGTCGTCCGAACCGAGGATGCTCACGTTCTCTGTGAAAGGGAAAAAGAATAATCGATACGGCAACAAGCGAATACGGCGCTTCGAAAGGCCATCAAGATTGTTAGGATTATTCATCGATAAGCCGGCAGGAACTTTCCATAATTATATAAGATAAATTTTTGCATGTTTCAAACGTACCTCTGCCAATTGTTATTTTACAGAGAAGGGTGTTAAGACCTTTCACGTTTGCAAGAGAAACAATGTTCTTATTTAGTATTCTTCTTGTTATTCTTAAATCAGGTTGTATCTTGCTTCCACTCTTCCTCAAATGTTTATTGCTCTACCACGCGCGTCGCAAAAATTATAAAATTAAAACAGACCATTTTTTAAAAAGAAGAACATGGGTTATATACACAATTTGTCGGTTTAGCATATTTAGCATATTTAACATATTTTTAACATAAAATGCTACATCACACATTATGCTGCACACGAGAGTAATGGTGGCTTTTTTAATGCAATAACTGTTTATTTGTCGGTAAAGATTGCTGATAAAGATTTAATATAAATTCCGAGAAAAAGATAAGAAAATCGCTATTGTGAAACACTTAACCAGATTCATCAGAACTTAGCGAAGCACGTGAACATTACGAGATTTACCGCACCGTTGTTATTGCAGCGTAATAACGAATCTTGGTTATTTTTGAGAGTTACACCATCGGAAAAATTGGACTGTAATTTACAGCTGCCCGATAACGCGCAAAATAATGCCCGGCATCCGTTAATTTATCGCTCGCGCGGCTGTTTTTTTTGATTCTCATAATTAAGTGTAATCACAGCTGGTGGGTTGGCGGATTGCGTCAATCCTGCGATAGCGCGACAAAAGTAGCCGGTAACATTCGATATCTATTTAAGAGATAACATGGAGATCGCGTAGCCATTGCATCAGTAACATATTCTCTCTGATAGATACCGCGAGAAATTACTTTTCGAAAGGATTGCGCTTCTCTCTCCCGCCAGGATGACTGATCCGCACAGTCATTTCGGCCTAGCAAGATCCGAGCTCAATGCACTGTGAATACTCATATACATCATATACACATGTTTTTATGAGCGACAATAAAATAAGTATCTGAGAAAAAGTGGTAGATACAATCTAATTTAAAAATAAAAAGAAGAACAAGAACAAGATTATATACGTGTTTGATATAGATGGTACAGAATAGCAATACCTGAAGCTCATTTTTTATTTATATCTCCTAATTACAAAAGAAAGATTGCGCCTTTAAAGTATTGTAAGAGAAAGTATATTTATTAATATTTTTCCAATTTTTTTGAGCATATCTTTTTTTTAATAATATAACTGACAGAAAAAGTTTCTTAATTTAAAAGAATGAGTAAGAATAAGTAGAGTTGCCTTATTTTATGAAATAATGACACTTCAGCGTAAAATTATTTTTTTATTATATAGTCGTTTGTGTGACACTCTACACACACACACACACACACACACAGAAAAAAATGATGTATTAACGGCATTAAGTCTAATTGAAAATAATTTTGTTAATTCAATAACATTACTAATGAAACAAATACGTATAATCTTATTTTATTAAGATTGTTATTGAACTAACAAGATTATTCTCAATTAGACTTAATGCTGTTGATACAACATCTTTTTTTTCCGTGTATAAGTATTTTTACCGAGTATATTTTTACTAAACTGCGCTAAAAAGTGGTTTATTTAAAGCTGGATCCAGATCAGGGAAAGAGCGCGAACAAACGCGAAACGTTCGCTGACGGCATTCATTGTTCGTTCGTACAGATATATCTATACTAAATCCTAGTCAAAGGTCTAAACTTCGTCAAAAGAGATGAGGCCGGGCGGATTTCCGGATTCGGCTATTTTACTTACAAGAAACTGGTTGAAACCGGAAATCCGGCCGGCCACAGCTTTTCTATGGCCAAAGCCCCAAGTTAGGACGGTATTCATAATAAGTATTCGGTTCTCTTATATTTAAGATCGTCTTAAGTGCAATCTTAAGATGTCATAAACCAATCACAGAACCGTATTAGCGTCTTAAGACATTGCTTAAGATGGTCTTAAAATAAGAACGGACTATGAATACCGGCCTTAGCGATCTAGTAGTAGTACACGGAGAAAATTTTATATTAAAAATTACTATGTATAGCAGTAGCCGTGGACCATGCTGGAATTATAAAAATTTTTACTATGTTTTCACAAAAGAGTTTAATAATTATTAATATAATAACATAGTAAAAATTTTTATAATTCCAGCAATGATCCACGGCTACTGCCATACATAGTAATTTTTAATATAAAATTTTCTCCGTGTATAGACATCAGTGTTCGTTCGCGTTTGTTCGCGCTCGTTTCCTTGGATCCAGCTTGACGTGGCGCATCAGAGATGCATTGCACTTACTGTCGTGCGGCAGCGTCGCAGCCATTTCTCGCTGTTGGACATAGAGGAGGCCCACCGGGCCCACGAGTTTCGCCGGCATCGAGTGCAGCTGGGCCGCGCTCTCGCGGTACACCGGATGGGCCGCGTATAAGGACCTGCTGTCCGCAGGAATCTCTTCCTGCAGGACCACCCCGCCCACCACCAGCACCATCCTGCGAAAGCGAAACGAAAGCGATTACGGCGAGATAAAAAATCCGTCTTATCGCATTTGAGGTATAACGGACTGAAAGGCGGCGCGCACGCTGCGCACATCCGACACGCGTGAAATTAATTCCGTGGAACAATACGCGCGTGAGCGATATGATAATTTATGCCAGCGACGGCCATTCCTCGCCGTTTAACTTCCATTTTATTTCTCCGTTGACGCACGTGGTCTTAGAAATGGACGACGCGCGAGATTTCTTTATCGGACAAAGTTCAATTTTAGTCAGGAAATGGGCGTTGAAAAACGTATCTGACGGGCAAGTGGGAAAAAAATGAAAGAGACGTATTTGAAAAACGTATCTCGTGGACTCCTCTGCGACTCCGTTGTCTACATATCCTCTCCATTATCCTATCGTAAAAAAATATGTTAATGCAACGTTCAGATTAAACGCTAAACGCATCTTGACTCTTTGCAACGCAGTAGTTAGCGGCGATAACTGCATTTTTATTTGCAATAATTGCATAATTTTTGCTAAATTACATCTACACTTAAAAAAATTAAGGTCGACAAGCGTTCATGATCGGAGCGGCCGTTCTTGCTGCTTGGAACACACGCGCCTCTTTGCAAGTCATTTGCAAAGTGACTGGCCCGGTGCACGTGATCTCGCGTGATAAATCACAACGGGCGGATCATTAAAATTAATTTACGGCAACCGTGAAGCAAAGTAATTGTCGCGCGACGCAACAGGCGGGTGTTAAACGTCGTGCGCGGTTGGCTTATCGCATATAAATTCGCTCGTGCGGGAGAGACTCGCCCCCGTCGTCTTTCGATTTTAACAATGAGGTCCTCGGGTATATCTCGCACGCACGATCGGGACTGGGTATTATGTAACAAAGTCGGTTAGAGTATCGACAGATTCGAGATCACATTGTCGGCACCGCGCGTGTCTCGACGGTAATGTTAACCGTATTAGCAATTGCGATAACAAATTGCGCCATCAGTTTAAACAAATTGCAAAATTAAGCTCAATCTCATATTAACTTTGTTATCTACCGTGTTGTGGATGGCTTTACTCAATATTCTGATATTATTAATTGATATAACATTAACGTTAATATTGCATTGACGTAACATTGACGTCAAATCTAAAAAAATAAATAATCTTCGAAAACAGGAAATCCAATTAGCGCAGCGCAAATCGTTGGATTTCTTTTTAAAGACTCTAATCGCGCACCCTCCCCTCGTATTTTTACAATATAAATCGCTAAGTCGCGCTATTAATAAAGCATCGATGATTGATCATCGATCTTTCTTCGATTCTGGTTGGCAAGAGTCCGGAAGGATGGAACGAGTGCACGGCAAGAAATGAGTTTTCTTCTATATTAATAAAAAGAAAAAACGAAGACTGGCTCCGCGAAGAGCGCGTGTCACGTGTTTAAATGCAGAATAATCGCCAATTATGTCGACGGCGCTCGCAGAATGAAAGGAACGCCGCGAGAAATATGAGGTTTTCGCAAAAACTCGTCGCAGCGTCCTCGTGTGCGGCGCGATTCGTGGCAAGGACTAAAATAGATCCCCGCGATCCGCGTGTTCTGCCCGCAGCTGCTTCTGCGAACGCGCAGAAATACACGCGCCGACAAAGCTGGTGCCACTCGTATTTCTTTTCCACAACAATTTTTAATTTTTATTCGCGGCTATTGATGCGCGAGCCTAATTCTAGTACGAGAAAAACGCTGCGCTGCTAATTCTCAGCAAAATTTCTGTTAATAGCACAAACTGTAAATACAACCTTAGCCAAAAGACATATATTTTTTCATTTATCTAAAAGCTAGAAAATTGATTTATGGCACTTGCTGTGAATTATTCTTTGTTTCAAGAACCCTTTAAACTTATGTATAATGCCGCACGGAAAAAACGATAAGGTTGCCACAACCACAATAATAGTAATATTTGGTACAGCCACGTCCTGTGGTTGTCACATTCACATTGATGTGAAGGCAACTATATGCATTTGGTATAGCAAGCATAGTGAATATTGAGACGAACATATATAGATGCACTACACAAAACAATGTGAATGTGACAACCACAGGACGTGGCTGAACCAAATATTATTATTGTGGTTGTGGCAACCTTATCGTTCTTTCGGTGCGGTAATCAATATAGGAAACAATACAAGTAAAAGAATTTCAGATAAATGAACAAAAATATAGGTGCCTAATACTTTTGGCCAAGGCTGTAAGTTCATTATTTCTTCAACCACGATGCGCTGTATATGTTTTAATAATAATATATGTACACTGAAAAAAAAACATTAAATCAAAAAAATAATTTATTTAAATACTTCCAAAGAGATCAGTTATTTAAGTTAATTAAATATCTACTTGATTTAAAAAAACATTTTGTTACGTTAAATATATAATTGTTATTTTTATCAATTGAAATATATTTGCTGCTTGACTTAAATAACTGATCTCTTTGCAAGTAATTTAAATAAATTATTTTTTTGGATTTAGTGTATTTTTTTTCAGTGATAATAATGTTTTCATCACTATCATAGCGACGTGAAGATGCAATCAATCTTTCAGATTGTTGCGAAGAGATAGAGTGGTATAAATTAGAGATCGTCAATTAAGAAATGTGCGAACATAGGTTCCATGCGTACTTGGAATAAATCCTAAGTACGCACGCACTTTGCATTTTTTAGAATAAGTCCTAAGTACGCGTGCACTTTGCATTCACAATGTTGGCGGTTAACTCAACTTCAATGGCTGTCCCCGCAAGATCCGTAATTATATCTCGCGTACTCTCCGCCGCTCTAGAAACGAAGGAACGGAAAATTGCAGCGACCAGCCCGACGGTATCTTTACCCGCGAGCCGCGTACAATGTACGTAGGTTTCGGTATTAGGGAGCGCGGTACTGTAATCCAGATGAGATAATTGCATGTTTTGTATTCGGTGGAAATATCGCGGCTTAATTATACGTCGTGCAACATGCGATGCATACCACTCCGTTGGTTGCTCGCTAGGCGCAATTTCGCGTTACGATTCATTCCGTGAATGATGTACGCCGCGTGAAAATCTTCCATCTGCTTCGTGCCGAATAACAACGAGGTAATTAGAATTTTTGGAGCTTCACGTCAAGTTCCGCTCCTCCCATTAGCATCAATCTTATGTGTTTCTATTTCTAAATTTTACCATTAAAAATTCCGTTCGCGTGGCATACTTTGCAAGGCATGAAAAAATTATAAAACCGCTTAAAATAAAACGCCTATGAAATTCCGCTACGTGGCAATATAATTCCCTTGTGAATCGCCGGGGTGCAGGACAACAAATTCCGAAAATAAGAAATAACTTGATAGTTTCTTTTTCTGCTTTTTTGTCTAGTTTTAGATAAATTCAATCTTACAACGATACAAATAGAATCTTTTCTTCACCAGTGAATATACAAAACAGCAAAAATGTTAATTTTAATTCGACCTGACTGGCCAGATGTATCGTATAAAGAAAGGCACTACGTTTCGACCATGGGATTTGATCCTTTTCAAGTGCGATACATTAAATTATATAATTACATAAGTTTATGACATTTACCCAAAAAAGTCATCTGACAACAAAGATAACAAATTATGAGTAATATAAAATCAGCAGCAAATGAATGCTAAAAATATTATAACTTACAGATACTTATGTGTCCAAAATTATAAAACGAAAAATTATAAGTTTATATGCCATAGAGGCCAACTATCGTCTGTTCGCATCGAGGTATATTATAATACTGACAACGATATTTTAGAATATGCCTCGCAAACTTTGACTACGCGATAATTATCTTCCTGGCATTTTTCATGAAATGGCTCGCAATGTCAGAAAAGCAGCTGGCCCTTAAACGCGTATTTAGCGAAATTAAGAGTGGCACGTTAAACGAGCGTAAGAAGTACGCGGCGCATTACGAAATACTCTCGTCTCCGTAATTATTGCGCGCGGCAGGAGAAACAGTTTGTGTGTAATTAGTTGTATCACATGCAGCTGTTTCGTATAATAATGAGATGAACGAGTGACTGTCGCTCGGATTCGATCGCAAACAGTCACGTGGAGGCTGTGGCTGTGCTGACGCATAATTCGCGAGAAACCGACATTATCGCGTGACATCTGTGCATTCTGCACACATAGTTGTTTTATGTTATGAATATTATTCAGGGAAAATCACTCACGCGCGCGAGTTGTCGCGACATTATTATATCAATTTCTTGCGGTGCGATATCGTATCAATAGCAGACGCATTGCGACACGTTGTTTATACGTGTTATTATCATATGATTATCGCACGGATTGCGTCAAAATTCAATAAGGTATATAATATCTTACATTTATAAATAAAAGAAGAAAACGATTAGCATAAATAATGAGCTCATCGAAAAACCGAGATTAAATATAGAAATTTATTTAAATTATCATTGTAACGTAAATAAAAAACGTAAATAAACGTAAATAACTTAGATAACATTCTACGCTGTGTAGCAGCAACTTACCTTACTTTTTTTAAGTTGATTTTCTTCTAATAAAATCCGTAAGCAATTGCTATTGCGCTATTGCGCTCAGATGCGATAGGATAGTATATAAAGAGCACTTAATGTGTATTTTATGCAGGAATATGCGTCTCTTTATCCAAACTTACAGTTCTTGTTATACTAAACTATCGAAACCTATTGTTATTGAGATTCTATAAGCACTTCACCAGGAAAAGATTTCGACGACTTTCTATCTCACTTTTATTATTAGCCGATATTTTCGGGATTAAGGATACGCCACTAAATGTCATGCGACGTCCTCGAATTCATTCACACATATCCTTTATCGTACGTTACACGACGTTGTCATTTCGATAAACATCTCGTTCCTACCGATTTACCGTGATTTTAAGCCACGCTGATCTTTCGGTATTACCGAGATTAAGAAATCGGAAGTCGTTCGATCCGCGTCCTAATGCGACTTGCACTCAATCACTGTCCGCGAATCGATCGCGACGCCTCGTGACAACACGCTTCGAAATCCCGGATTTCGAAGTTCCTGCCGGATATCCTGAACGCGCAATCACTTCCGGCTTATAGAGACGTAGCCGCACAACGGAACAGGATGATCTCGTGTCGATCTCGCGACCGCCGATCCAAGATCTAGCCGAGCCGCGACTAAATTCGTCCGCGCAGTTTTCATTCAGTCGTCGGCGACTGTCCCGGCGCTTATTAACAAATCGCGTTAATTATGGCCTCTGTTATCAGCCGGCGCGGCGATTGGACGGCCTCATGGATGCGGTGGGACGGGTTAAAATCCAAGAGGGACCAATCGGGGCCGGCTGGTCGATCGGATATCGAAGCACCGCGAACGAGAAAATAACATGTTTAGCTCTGTCGGCAGGGCTTAGGAATCGAAATCGCCTCGGCCCTACTTTTCTTTTTTTTTCTTCTTCCTTTTTTTTTAACTCTTTCTGGTTGCACCGGCGGCCGGCCGACTGGCGCGGTATTTCGTGGGAGCGCCCGTTTACGGGGTAGCCGAGAAGTTCAGATCATCGCAAATCAAATTTACACAGAACAGCGATTTGTTTATTAACCTTAACAGCCAAAAATTGTACGTAATGATATTACATTCACAATAACATTAATTTATCAGCAGAGAGAGAGATAATAGATGGTAGACAAGAAATAATCGATAAATAAAAAAAATAGCTATAATAATAATTATTATAAAAGTATTTTGTAAAAAAATTCAAGTCCTCGCAAATTGGCGAATTAAATTGATTCTACAAATTTAAACTGCTAATTATTTACACAGATCTTGAAATAGGAAATTTAATAATGAAATAAGATCTGAAATGTTTCGCGGAGCTGCATGAACGATGGACGTTTGAAAGCTTGTCGAGTATAATTATGGATGACCGTGTATTGAAAATCTTTTCTTCCCGTGAAAAAACGACTGAGTGGAGAAGCGAGCGATATGATAACATCTGAATATATGTATATATGGAGGGAGGTCAACTCGCCTGTATATTTTTACAATGAGAAGCGAGAGATACCTGGAACAACCTGAATAAGCAGCTGCAGACTCAATCTGAATCATAGATCGCGCATAAAAAAAGAGATATAAATACTAACTTTATTTGAAATAAAATTCTCGAACGAAACTTATAGTCTATATAGAAAAAGAAAATTATCCTTCTGATTAAGCGCTTGGGTCGGTTTTACTGGAGCCGTTTAATTTTAATCTTAGCTCATTATTTCCTCTTATATTCTTTTTAGATCGTAGCTAAAGTTTCAGAAGATTTTAAAAGAAATAACTTCGTTAAGTAACTCCAATTTCCATTGATTCTTGAATAACGCGAAGAATAAGTCTGGTTCGACGATTACCGCGAAATGCTGTAATTTTATTTTTTCATTGGTCAATGTCATTAAGATTTTTAACTTGTTCAATTGTAAAAACAAGTAGAAAGAATGTACCAATAATTCGATTATAATTCAATTTACGCGTTCAATTTTATTAGATATAAAAGCAATAAAGTACTTTCTTTCTTTCCTTTACATTAGTTCATTTCTAAAGCGTTGACTTATGCTCTCTCCTCGAAATAATCGATTCAAATATATACAAAGTCACGTTCTCCATAGTTATCTGAACGGTGGCATCGCGCTGCTGAAGTCATTAGTCTACCTAAGCTTATGTTAATTCCCTTCCTCTTTTAAACCTATTCCGTATTTGTTCGATTCGATAAAATCGCTTCGGAATACGCGAGCACCGAGGCGAGCACCTTTTATACAGCGTGACATCAACGACGCTTGAAAACAGCTTACGTGCGGCGCCGTGGCCATAAGGACAAGACTATTAAGATAAAAGTTTATCCCATCGAGGCGCATTTCGAATAAACATCAAGGGGTTAAAAAGATTCACCCCTCGGAAGACCAGCTGCCACGGGAGGCCGCCTCGTACAAACGAGTGTCGTGACAGCGTGAACGCGACAGCCTTCCAAGTTTAATCGCGGCCGATCGGAGGGATCGGAGATCTCTACCCCGAGACATCAACCACCCTCGAGGGAGTTGCGAGCGACGCGAAGGGGAGGGCAACCTCGGGGACGCGATACCATCTCGACACGGCGGGATTAGGCGCGTAGGAAACACTATCGACGAGATCTCACGGACGGATCGACAGACGGACGGGCGGGTCCATCGGGAAAGAAATGCCCTTACATCAGATTAAGGCGCGGATCTCGGGCGCGGATCTTCCGCGATCCCCGCCGGAACGAATCGCGGTGCCCGTGCGATACCGGGCGGAGAAGCGGAGCAACTCTTTCGCCGGCACGCCCCCTCGTTCTCCGGATCGATCCCCGGACGATTTACGGCGGGGATCGATTTGATCGACGATCAAGAGGACCGCGCGCTCTCACCCTGCGCCGCCTCGCCTCGCCTCGCCTCGTCTCGCGATGTCGAGCAGTATTTCTTTGGCCGCGAGAGAGGGACGGAGGTATTAACCCTCTCGGATGGCTTTTAACACTCGGTACTCGCCGTCGCTGATTAATGCCGGCTGTACTTTTCCGTGTAAACGCGCGAACTGAATTTATCGCGTTTGAAGCGAAGCTCGGATGTACCGGATACTGAGGGCCGATGTGAAAAGCGAGCAACAGGCAAATCTGCTCAACCCTCTTCGTCCCGAATTACTTCAACACTTTGCAAAAAAAACCATCGAATCTGCATTAATTTATGGTACTTTAGTGTTAGAAGAGAATGTGCGTGTTGAAGGATGCATAAGATTGAGTAATCTTCAATAAAATTTCACGATTGAACCAGACTAATATCCTAATATAATATTGTTATTTAAAGTTACATATTAATGCATACCACGCGCGCGATTATACACGTTTATGTTATATAATAATTTTTAATAATTAGAATAACACCGTATATATGTATAAACAATTTAAATCGAGAGATAGGCCAATGACGGTCATAGCAGATCTTAGTGCTCTAATAATATTAATGTGTGACTTTTCTATAAACTGCGCGCCGTTAAGCCTTGTGTCCACGATACTAGAACTTGGTCCAAGTTCTCGGATCGAGAAATTTGTAGCCAATCGGAAAAGCGGCAATTTTATTGGCTACACGTTTTTCGGACCGAGAATTTGGACCAAGTTCTAGCATCGTGGACACAAGGCTTTACTATCGGTCTTGAAACGCAGCTCTCGAATATCACAACATTAAATTAAAAATCAATTTAATGATACTGATGCTAACAAGCACCTATAAGATTTCCCCCTTCCCATCCCAACCCGAAAAACTGTAAAGAATTTATTGTCAAAAATATTACCTCACAATCAGCCAGGATTTGAACCTGGACCTCCCTACAATCCGTGTCGTAGCCAGTTCAACCACCGAGGCATGTGGTAATATTTATCGCAACAAACAAAGATGTTAGGAGAACGTATTGAAAGGCAAACGTGTACAAATAATAATTAGAATAAGACCGTATATATGTATAAACAATTTAAATCGAGGTCCAGGTTCAAATCCTGGCTGAGGTAATATTTTTCGCAATAAATTCTTTACAGTTTTTCGGGTTGGGATGAGAAGGGTGGAATCTTATAGATGCTTGTTAGTATCAGTATCATTAAATTGATTTTCAATTTAATGTTGTGATATTCGAGAGCTGCGTTTCAAGACTGATAGTAACGGCGCGCAGTTTATAGAAAAGTCATACATTAATATTATTGGAACACTAAGATCCGCTATGACCGTCATTGGCCTATCTCTCGATTTAAATAATAATTTTTATTATATCATATAATTTTATTATTTATGTTATATAATTTTTATTAAAAATTTTTTATTTAGGATTTACTTTAGGCCAATGCAATGAAGATATAGAAAAATTATTTACTCTTAATGGTGCAAAGGTATATCAAGAAAAGAATTCATCAAACCTTAAACAATCTTTTTCTATTTAATCAGCATTAGCTAAAAACAATCATTTATCATCTGTCACATACAAATTACAATTACTCACTATTATAGTTTGAAAAAGAAAATACGTTTAGTATCATTAGACCTTGCTCTTTAGACCCAATTTCATGCTAGATACCTAGAATGACCGTTCTCATAGAATGACGATTAGGAATTAGATTCGCTGCTCGCTAAAATTTCCTCAAATTGAAAAAAACGCGGACTTTCGATCGCGACAAGGACGAAAAATCTCGAGCGCTTTGCCGAGTCGCGAAGGCGAGGATTCCCATGACGCGCGGAAAATTAGAACCGCGCGCGCGGACGATGAGATTATATGGCGCGGTAGGTAGGTAGGCATGGCCATTGTTGTGTGCCGACGAAAATTACACTCTTCAAAATCCATTGTATCAGATAGCCGGCCACATCGGTAGACTTTCTGCGTCGTCTTCGCCGTCGTCGTCGTTGTCGTCATCTCCCTCTCGTCAAAACGTTCGCTTTCAATATACGAGACCAGATTTCATGTGATTAATATCGCATCGTTTTATGCAAGGAGACATTTGCTTTTGAGTCCCTCAAATCTTCTCTAAATTACTTTTTTAAATAGGAAAAAGAGAAATCGTACGAATATTATAGCACATATATATGCATTTCTGGCATTTTTAAGTTTAATATTTTATATTCTCCTCGGTTTATTTTGTGCACGGAAAAAAACAATAAGGTTGCCACAACCACAATAATAGTAACATTTGGTACAGCCACGTCCTGTGGTTGTCA
>NJRL01000236.1:318080-330035 GCA_003063815.1 Aphaenogaster rudis
TTGATAACTCGAATGAATTTTTTGTTTTAAAAATAACTCTTATATTCAATCCCTGCTTAATACAGCGGCTCTAACAGATTTAAATCTGTCAGATTTTATCTGTCTGTACAAATTTAGACGGACCGTCTAAACTGAAGACTAATGACCGTCGTTGCATATCCATCGATCGAACGTATGCAACACGCACGAACACGTATCTGACGTACATATCTGACGCATCTATCGGTTATGAGGAAGATACATGCGAGAGGCGTAAACGCGAGCGAATCTGCGATTGACAGCGAACAAACGCCGATTTATCCCCGCGAGCCTCGTCTTTTTTTTTTTCAGGACGTAATTTTACAAACCCGGGCAGAAGACTCGCTTGTCCGTCTCTTCCTCCCTCTACCTCCCTCGCACGACGATTACTCGCAGAATGCACTCTAGGCGTGTATACGCGCGCACGCATCACTCGTGCACGTACATGCACACGGGAATAATTACATTCTACACGATCGTGGCGCAGTTATTTATTTAAGCGTGCAAAAGAGCTATTAAACGGATGCCTCGCGAGTCACCCTCTTTCCACGCAATGTCGGTATTCTAATGGCCGGCGATGCCGCCGACGGTCTTGAAGATAGAGTTCGTATCGCGAGAATAGCCGAGCTACGAGAGTCATGGGCTTCTTTTCTGGATGCTGTGTTCTATTGATCAGCAGAGAACGCGAGACTTATAAATGCTTCAAGCACACACTTGGAAGACAACTGTCGTAAAGAATGCCGGGACTTGCGTTCCATTTATCGTCGAAATTAAAATCGGGATGCCCCACGTCTATTAATAATCTATTACTAATCTGTCTAATAACAATGTCTATTAATAAATCTGAAAAATTAGAAGATAACTATCGTAAAGAATAGGACTTGCGTTCCATTTAGCGTCGAAATTAAAATTGATACTTCTGATATATATCCTATATCTATTAATAATTTATTACTAATCTGTCTAATAATAATGCCTATTAATATAATGTCTATTAAATCTGAAAAAAAAAAAAGATTGTCTTGAAAGGATTAAAGATCGCTTCAATTTAAATACTCTTTTCTCGTTAGGGCGAGACGCGTTGGTAGCGCGGAGATTTCACGTTCATTAGAGTGTGAATGATGGCCGCGCACGGGGACGTTGCGGAAACTCTAATGCGCGTTAAAATGGCGTCTTCTCCAGTGTCTCGAAACACGAGGATATATAACCGCGGATGGACGTGTAACCGAGAGCCCGGTATCGGGCATCACTACACCGTATATAATACGTATACGTCATCTCGCGGTCGCGGTCCTCGAGCTTGATTATCCCGATGGAGATCCGTATCTGGTGGTAATTAGGCGTCTAATTAAACCGGTTAATTAATCACTAGGCGCGCGTGTGCTGGACCGGACATGACATATGGTCGCCACGACCCGATCGTCGACATTTAGAGATCGTTATACAAAAATATGGAAGATTATCTATTATGTCATAATTGCGCGTGTATTGCATAATTAATAAAGTCACTCGCACTCGACGGCGAAACCTGGCATCGTCCGCCAGTTCGATTAACGGAAATCGCTCGTTGCTCGTTCTTATTCGGCGGAATAACCGCCGATCTACTGTGAAAGGACAATCGACAATAATGCCTTTATCCGTTCGACCTGGCATCGGTCCGGCAAGCTCTCTTTTTCGTCGGTGGGCGCACGTCCCAGCATCAATGGGCCCCTGTCTCTCCTGCATCATTTATCGATACGTTCCTCCCCGTGATGGAAAGACTTTTCTGCGGAGGACCCTCGCGATTGATTGGAAGTATAAGTATATAAAGGATCTTTTTAAAACTCCTAATAATAAAATATTTTCTATTCACTCATTGTGCAGCTAATTATTCGCGATATAATTTCATTCAATTCCTATTTTCTGCCTTCGAGAAAGAATAATTGCGGTAATTTGAGTTGGAGACTTTCTGACGCATCTTTTTCACATCCATAAGATCGCGATAAAGCGGCTGCACGAACGACGTAAAGAATATTAATGATTCCGACTAAAAAAGTCGAATTTTATGGGGAGAACCTTGTACTTGCAGAAAGCAGGCGCGATTCAAGGCCGTTTACGTTATTAGTTTAATTCACGTGGCAAATCGCTTGCGCCACCCAGACGGAGAAAGACGGCGAGGAGGCATCAAGTGAGTTCGGGCTGACGGCGAGCGATTAGGGCGATTTGAGTGCAGGTAATTAGAAAAACGCACGTGTCCATTACCGGTGCATGTGGGCGATGCCGGCTAATCGGTACGGCCGCCACGGTTTTATTGGTCACTTAGCATCGATTTATGACATGCAATACGTGACTTGCAAAAAGACAGCTTCGTTCTTGCTGGTATCTCGCTATACAGGATATTGTAGGTACATTATGTTTCTCATTGGCGAACTCCTCAATCAATATGTTTTTAGCTTTTAATTTATTAACATTCGCTTTTAAATAACTTTATAATTTTAAATGTTGTATATTTTCGATAAAGCAAAGCGTACCTATTTAAAATTATATACAACAATATAAATTATAATATAAAATTATAATTTAAAATTATAGAAACGACACTGATATATTTGCATTCCTGAAGCTTAATTAAAAAATTTTCTAAATTTTTCTATGGTCTATAGCAAGGAAATTTTGCGTCGTTAGTTTTGACGAGAAAAAACTATTTCAAATTGATCTAAAAATTTTGGTATGAAAATATGGGTGGGAAAGGTGGGAAATATTTAGCACATTTATAATAAATAAGAAGTAAAAGCGTTTTTCATCGAATTTTTATTAGATTTTATCCAATGCAAAATTAATCTGAAATTAAATAGTTTTCAGATTAATACAAAATTTTAAAAAATTGGTATCACTAATTCCCCAGACAATTTCTGTAATAAAATCGGTTCTACATTTATAAAAAAAGATTCATGATTGGAAGAGGACATGCCGCATTTGGAGTATTTTGTACAAACAAATTAAATCAGATTATATGATTATAATATATGCGCCATAAAAGTATTTAAATGTATTTTCAGATTTATTCGATCGAAATAGGATAAAATGCGTCAAATAAAACGATATCGAAGGATTGGGAAATCGTGATTCCCGGAAGCGCGTTCAGGCAGTGAAAAATCGATCGCCGTATCATTCAGCAGTTCTGTCCGAGAATTCTGTCGGCGATAAGACAGGCCGACCGATGACGTCGGGCTCGTTGCCCGGCGTCGTCGTTATCGCGACGGACGATTTGATTTCTCGGTCGATTTCTTATTTTGCTTCCTCGTGTTCCGCGTAAACACAGCGTCGCCGCCGCTGCCGCAACAATTTATCTGTTTTCCTCTCCGTGATACGAGTCGCGATCGGCGCGAAATTTTCCACTGTCCGACGGAGGCTGAACTGCTCCCCTGTTGCAAATAATGGAGCATGATAACTATAGTTTTGCCGACAGGCCGTCGCACACACGCACGTACACACGCATACATGCTGCAGCTCGAAACATCTTCGTTTATCGCGAAAAATTATTTTCAACGCGATAATAATTCTTAACTGCGAGCAAATTGTTCAAGATAATTAAATTAATATATCTAGACGAAGGATACTTCCGCGATAATCGAAAATATTGTCAGATGAAATGAAAGACCGCGGGTGAGATTAAAAGGACTGGCATAAAGTCCCCTGATTGATTAAATGCATACCCGAATTTTTCTGAAATGCGTACATATTATATGCGTTAATATTGACAGATATTTACGTAATACAAGAATAGACTTAAAAGACATTATGAAATTCGGGAGACAAGAGCGAGAGCCAGAAATCGAGTCCCGGAGGGTCGATTCAGATTTTCATGCCGAAGGAGGAAGATTCCTCCGCACACCGGGGACTATTAAATTTATGGCTCTCCCCTCGTCGAAGGGGGAGACGATAACATGCATAATAAGCGCGCCCAGATAACGGGTGACGCATAAGTTACGGCCTCGCGATAAACGAGGCCCATGCATACCGTGGAAGGTTACCCATAGTCGATGGTCTAAGGACCACGGACTTACGCCCAGGAAGCTCTTTTAAAATATTATACCGCGGCGAGATTAAATAGAATTCAAACAGGTGGACGACGCGCGCACACAATCGAGTTCAGTCATTCTTATTAATATTTATTTGACAGTAATAATTTAATTAATAATTTATATAGCGACCTTTAATTGCTTTTTCTAGAAAAATGTCTAAAAGGATATCTTTACATTTATAATTCCATTTAATGTTAAAATTACGAATAATCAGCTTCAAATAGAAATATGAAGATATAATCAATTATATTTTATTGTTATATCGGATATCCGCGAATCGATACAATTCAGTTATATAAACGTGACAAAAAAATGATATTTGCATAGATTGTATCTAAATTATACACATTTTCTTTATAATTAATGCCGCTTCATTATAATTAATCCACTTCCAAGCAGGAATATTGATACTCACTTCATTTAGTGCAATTTAACTTCCTGAAGCGTATCTAAGAAAAACATTCCCTTGCTAATTTAGTATGCAAATTATCAGCTTCACTCGTGTTTCCCGCGAATCCAACAAAGAACTGCGACGTAAATCGTTCATGCCGCGTGCGAATGTCAAGATACTCAATAATCAATTATTATTCATATATATCGACGTCCAAGCTGCGTGTACGCCGATAGACCCACAACTCAGCAATATTCTCAAACCGTAGGATAATCTTTTGTCAATTTATACGATTTTAGGAAACAGATTTGTATTCGCTAATCGCTATCGCTATCGGAAATAATATTGATATAAGCATACGCAATAAAATGTCAAATTTCTATCGTAAAAATGTTTATATATTTCGGTGAAAAAAATATGCGACTGTTAAATTAAATGCCTTTATATCACGTCTTCATCGAATACAATCGCACGAATTTAAAAATGCAACTCGACTAAGCAGTAAAACATCCATTATCGATATTCTTACTCGATCAACTCGGTGCTTTAATCTTTATTATTCAACATCTCTGTAAATAATGATCAGCCGTTATTATCTAAAGACCGTCGTCGGTAAAGAATCATTAACTCTTAAATACTCAGTCAATTCGATCCGGGCAATTCTACCGTCCGTATTATTTTATAAGGAAGAACGAAAGAGGCCAATTTCACGTATATAGCTCTTCCTTATCGTCTTTCCTTGTAAAAAGATTGGTCGTTAAATTCTTATAAATCTGCCTGAAAGCGAACGGAGGTGGTCAGTATCGTTTATGGTGGTCGTATCTGCGTATATCTTTTTCCGCGCGAATATACTTGGGAGTTAACATCTCCATTCGGTGCGTTCCTCGCGAAAAAAAGGACGGGCGCATTATCGACGGCGACAATGCCAAATCAGATATGTATCTAGGCGGAATTCATGGGTGCCTCGTTGCACATCTTAATCGCGGAAGTTCCCTTTCTTTTTTTTCCCTCTGGTCAGGATGGGACATCTTCGCGAAGCGGCACCGCCGTGCTTATCTTCGTTCGCTATTGGAAACTATCGGCTGGGATAGAGGCTGACTCCGGGCGATTCTGAAAAACGCGATCTGCCCTCCCTTCCCCCTTATCTCTCACAGTCTCTTCGTCTTCCGCCACTCGATTTATCTCGGAGCTCGCCTCACCGGTTTCCGCCCGTTTACCCGCTTAATTTATTTCCCGTATCTCTTGAAATCTTAATAACGTCGCGGTCTTCCGAGCTCGGAAGCACAAGGGAACCGGGGGGGACTCACCTTGCGGATTTCTGCGGATACTGTCCCCTCAGGCGAATTGGCACGTTCCCGCCGCCATGGTTAACGAGCACTTCCGCCTTTTCGGCCGCGTGTCCGTCGCGCTACTATCACTGCCGGATACTGCTGAAAGAGTAAATACATCAGGGATTGTTAGGAGAGATTCGATTAAAGAAAGTCGAGTGTAAGTAGATTTCCATAATAAGCGGATCATTAAAATATCAACAACTTATGCAATAGGGAAGTATCTCTATTATGGATATTGTACACATTTCTCTCCCGCCCCCTCCCCCCCTCTCTCTCTTTCTATATCATAAAAAAGCCAGTGCATAATACAAAACATTATCATACAGCTGCATTATTAATAGTGACAAGTATAATATCGAGTACTCGTGACGAAAAAAAGACTGTGATCAATAGCGGTCGAACGCGTTACGAGGGTCGCGCAAACGAGGGTGCGATAAGCGAGATCGTATATCATTCATCTGAAATCTGGTTATCATTCAGTGGCTGCTTAAGAAAAATGTCGGCGATGAATCGTCCCTTCGATATTTTTATACAATTCGACACACGCACACGTATCTATAATATACTTATCGCTGTTTATACGTTTAAGAACATCTTATCGTGACATTTATATACATATTTCTTAAACCATATAAGTTTTTGTCGACTTGACTCAATGACTTAGGAAGTCAACGATCTCAAGGATCTCATAAGGGTTGTAAGTTTAGTATTTTATACCACCTCAAAAAAAGACAGTGCAGCTGTCTTAAAAACAGGTGCGGAAGTCCACCACGTTAATTAACAGTTTTTCGTTCAACCGAGAATCTTTAGTGATTTAATTTACGAGTAATGTAAATACGTCACGTTTCTTTCTGATTACAATCGTATGCACACTTTGGTTTCATTATCTTGTATCAATTTTATCATATTATCAAATATCCAAGTGATTGTAATATTAACATTCGACAAACTTTAAGTTTTTAATTTATTTAAATTGTTAATTGAATTATTTTAAATGATCACAATGTACTTCTACACAAAATAAATGTACTTTTACAAATTAAAACAATTTGATAAATTGAAACAAGAACGAAAAGAGAAATTAAAATTCACGACAAAAATATTCAGGGATTGAAAGTTACAAAGCAGACTCCCTTCTGAATATGCAAATTAAATTCCTTCCGCCTTGCAGTTTTCGAGGAAATCGTAAATTTACTAAGCCGAAACGCTCGTGTGTTCAAAGTCGCAAGCTGCACCGAACTCGTTGCTTATCCCTTTAGTCACCTCTTAACCTCGTCTTTATGGCGCAAATCGTTGAAATCGTCTTAAATCCGTCATTTTATGTCGCTTCCACGCTCGTGCATCTGGTAAAACTCGTTTCTTCGTATATCTGCACTGTTAAAAAAGATATGAAATTTACAACACATTTACGATACTACGGTAAATAAAATTTACAAACTGAGTATCTGAAATAAAAATTCTTGCACTTGTATAGCTAAATTCATATACGAACATGAATTTTAATCACTAATATGAAATTTTTAATACACACAACAATGAATATTAAAAACCCGTTTAAGATTTTTTTGAATACGCAAGGTAATAATACATATTTTCGATTGAAAATGAGAACAGTTGTATATGAGCAAACAGATGAGCATAGTAATATTACTGCTCGATACTTTTACTGTCTCTTATACACATCTAGATGTGTATAAGAGACAGGTAATATTACTGCTCGATACTTTTATTTTCGAAATACCACTCCTTTAATTTTCAACTTCGTGTTTGAAATTTCATATACGGTATCTGCATAAAAACTTCCTACATTTTATATTATTTTTAATACAGATTTTTTTAACAGTGTGATACCAATTCATGTTAACTCTATCTGATTTTATGTATTATTTCAATTACTGATTCAATACATTAATACTTTTTAACTTAAAAAAAAGTTAAAGAAAAAAAAGAACAAAATTTTATTTATATTTGTTACATTTATTCAGATTTGTATTTATATAAATGATAAAATAATATGATATCATATAATGATATGATGATATAATATAATATGATATGATAAAATTTGATATGATATGATATCATATAATGATATATGTGATATGTATTTATTTGTATTTATATTGTTTTATGCCCCAAACTGCAAAAAGGATTCTTAAAATAATAAAAGTTATCTAACAAATTGCATTGCGATAAAATTAAAAGATTGATAATATATAATATATAACAAGTATGTGGAAATATTATTATTCATATATATTTTATAATGCTAAAACTAGTTTATCTGCCTGAAACTTTTGCGACGTACAAACATTTTGAAAATTTTTGGGTAATAAAGCAATTACAAAGCATCAATTATGAGAAGAATTTAATAAGAGACTTAACCCTCAGTACCCACACTTCAAAAAAATCCCTATCTACCCATACTCGGGTATTCCTAACCCGCGTTTTCTTTTGCTTGTATCTCGGGTTGTAATGCATCGATTTTAATTCATCTTTTTTAAATCGATAGTTTAAAGTCTGAAAAAAAAGAATATTCGGGTGAGAAAGTCAAGAAAGTCATAACACAAAAGATATTTTGCAATAAGTAAAAAGGGATCGGAAAAAATACCGCAACTTTGAAAATCAGCCGGGTTACGCTAACCCAGTGTGGGTACTGAGGGTTAAGTAAAATCTTGATGTATCAAAGTAATGCTATTTTTATAGCAATTGTAAAATACATCGAAGATCTTGATGCGTCAAGATCAGCACGGTTATTTGAGGGTTGTTTATAACGGGTGCTCGATTGGAACGTAGCAAAAGGCAATAGAAACATGCAGCGGTCGAATTTGCATACAGTGGCCGCAACTGACGTCGAGTCTCGCCGCCGTAATATTTATGAGATACGACTTCCTTCGATTGTTTGTAAGTAGCTACGTATAAGTAACATCGTCATTCTACGTTGTTCGATCATAGTTTCGCGCTGAAATCGCTGATAAGTTTCGACGACAAATCATACATTACAAGGTAAATCATAAATTATTGACGGAAAAGTAAATAATAAAATTACTTAAAAACCCAAAAATTATAAATAACGAGTGAATGAATGAAATGAAAAGTAAAAGTGAAACATATCGCATGTTGCAGGCAAAAAGAGTTTATTAATGAAATCATAAAAAAAGCACACGAAACGTAAAATAAAGTTCTCGTTAAATAATATAAAGACAAAAAAGTCTATATACCGATCAAGGATCCTTATTAATGCGATATCGATAACGATCGACATGATGCTAGACGATGATAATACGAGCGAATCAATTAAAGTTTGCGAGACGCGTTTATGAATATTCCATGCACGAGATTCATCGATTACGGCGCTACTCGATACTTCTTGCCCGAGCTTCATCGGATGAATAATCGCGTCCTTTATTTAGCGCTCGAGGACACGTTACCCGGGTGATTTATAACTGGAACATAAGATTTAATTTCCATCGTCGATTACCGGCACAAAGTTAATGTGTCTATTAAGAGAGTACCCGTGCGGCGCGGCCAATCGAAAAAAATTCTAACCGCAAGACAGATTGCGACATTACCCTTGATTAATGCGCGCTAGAAAATTCACGCGAGCATTACGAGCGAGGTAATCGAATCGTCGCTCTATGCCGTAATCAGACCGGTTGTGTCGATTTAATAATACACGCAGAGAGAGATTGAGATTGTATGGAATTTTACGGAAATTTTTCCTTGCAACCCGAGACGCTCTCCGTTGTAGGTATTATTTTATTTTTCTGTCGCAAAGTTAAATTTTCTCTTTACCTACGCATTGCTCCTTTATTTCTGTAACAATATCTTGCTATTAATAAATTATATTCTATATATATCCGCACGCGCGCGGTAATCTTTGTCTATAAAAGTAATAAGATTTCGAAACATTTTTATTTCTATCAAATTCACTGTTACAACATCTTTAGATAATCTTTGCTGTAATTCCCTCTTGAGCCGGATTCAAGCGAGCGTGAACAAACACGAATAAACAATCTGCTTCAGTTGCGCTCATTGAATCAAGTTGTTCATTCGTTTCACGCTCAGTTGCTTAGCTTTACAATTAGAGAAGTAAAAAAATTGCATTTGATATCCACATAGGACTTTGGATTTCTGATTCTTATTTGGAATAATATATAGTTATGTGCAAAATAATAGCACTGCACAAAAATATTTCAAATATTTGAAATATATATGTTTTTTTTTATATGACCACAAGTCAGAATTTAATCCTAGATATACAGCCAAAACAATTAATCATGGTGGAGGAAACATAAAAATTTGGGGTTCCTTTTTTAAGCCGGTGTTATTATTTTGCACATAACTGTATATTATATATAAATATCGTGATACATAGGAACGTCATTAAATTCTTTTACATCCAGACAAGTAGATTAACCACAGTTTATCATGATTATTCTGAATATGCAACATGGAAAGAACGGTTTTGCTGAAATATCTAAAAATTTGGCCAGATGCAGATCTGAAAATAATTTTGTTGGACCATCAAAATAATTATGTAGGACGCACAAAATAGTTGCTAGAATATAAAAACTTTTTGCAGCATTATCATCACGCTTGGGCGTCCTACATAATTACTTTTAATGGTTTAACAAAATTATTTTCAAATCTGTATCTGGCCAAATTTTTAGATACGTCAGCAAAATCGTATTTTCCGTGAAGATATTGTTTTCTTCGTTGAAAAATTCGTCTCGATATTCGCGTCTCCGTCATGTGCTCTGTCGCTTAAGAATTAACGATCGTCGTAGTGGCTGCCGGCCCATGTACAGCGGTATTGCGGTTACGCAAAGGCGCATAGGCAATGAAATGCAAACAATGCTTTCTTAACGTGAGTTAGAACCGAACGCCGCGCACCGTGCGCCCAGAGATGCACCTCCTCTTCGGTCGTAAACAATAATAACAATATTTGTGTCCGCGGCGCACGTGAAAGATGCACACGTAGCTATCCCTTTCGCTTGTCTGCATGTACGTGTGGGCACGCGCAGCCTATATGCACCGGCATAATAACCCTGCAACACACAGGCTCTGTTTTGCGTTTCTAATCACGATGTACGCATCCGCGATTCGAAAATAAAGCGTTTGGAAAGTTATTTATCAGTAAGATCATCTTATTCGTAATAAAAGTCTTATTCCAAAAATAGGACGTTGGACTCTTAGGCCGGTATTCATAGTCGAATCTTATATTTAAGATCATCTTAAGTACAGTCTTAAGATGTCATAAGCCAATCACAGAGCTGTATTAGCGTCTTAAGACATTACTTAAGACGGTCTTAAAATAAGAACCGACTATGAATACCGGCCTTTAATGGATTAAACAAAAGTCGAACGAGTAATCGGGTGCGGGTACCGTAGGGCTAGCTTACAGCACTATGCATTTGTTTATGTGTGTAATGTGTGTGCGCACACCGGTGCCGCGGTGTGGGCACGCACACAGCGCGCCGGTCCGCATTCCACGAGTGGAACAACCGGTACACCACGATTCAGCGGCTCTCATCCGCGACGACGGGCGACGACGTTGTCCGCCGACAGGAGGAGCGTTATGCAACGAACGAAGAAGTCAGTGGCCCGGCAAATTCGCGGAAGATGAGGTGGCCTTCCGGGTCTCTTACTTTTCTTTTCTTTCTTTTCCTCGCGTCCCACCGCTCGCGCGCGCCGCCGCGCCGATCGAAATCGAAAGTCGCGCACGAAAAAATCGAGCGAACCTCTCGATCCCGATGACGGACTCTCCTCCGAGAGTGTCCTGATATACTGCAGGTTCCACGATTCACTCTTAATTAAACTACCAGCTCTATCCCCCTCTGCCACAAGTAAGTATTAAACGACCGAGTTTAAGATGTATCATCGGAATTAATGAAATTCAATGTCGCCATGTAGACTTTGATAATTGTTTAAACAATGCTTGGAGAAGGAGCTCAACAAATGGCATGGAGTCTGAATGAATATGTTAAAGTTTGGAGTTTGCACAGTTAACAGCAAATTCATTTCGTAATTCCCATTTTTAACATGTTCACATTTTAGTTTACGATTTATCGTTAGCTTTTTCTCAGATGCATCGGACCCTCACATTTTAGTTAGTTTTATTAAATATTTATATATAAGAAAGATACAT
>NJRL01000236.1:351120-362843 GCA_003063815.1 Aphaenogaster rudis
GCAAAACACTAGTTTAAATTGATAAATGAAATGTTTTATATTAAAATAGAGTGTTAAATATTGAATGATAAAATATATAAAGTAGAAAATTATACATGTATATATCATCAAGATATATGAAAACTTCATATATCAAAAGATATATGAAGATGACCCTTCCCGCAAATTCAATTGCGTATGACTTCTGAACTAAAAGGGAGCAAACGAAAATTCCAACGGGACATTCATGAGCAAACAATGGGCAAACGTTTGCAAAAAAAAAAACTTTTGATTTTTCAACATTGGGGGGCCAGTGTAAAGTTAGCTCCCCCAAAATTAAATTGCTTATAACTTTTGAACTAGAGGGGGGCAAACAAAAATTCCAACGGGGCATTCGTGGGTAAACAATGGGCAAACGTTTACAAAAAGAAAATTATTGATTTTTCGACATTGGGGGCTAACTTCACACAAGCGTATTTTTACAAAGTGACTGATTAAGTCTCGCAAAAAATCATACAACGTAAGAGATAATGAATATCTGATTAATTACCAATAATTTCATCCCATTCATTTATTTGAATTTGCATCACACGAATCATGTGACTTTTACTGACACACATGCAGCGTCCAGGTGTTATGTATTTTTTAACCTTAATCTGCATTCCGTATGGATTCTCTACGCGCGCGAGCTATATAACCATTTTCACGTAGTAGACACACGCACATATACATATATATACACATGCGTGTTTCCTGACAGTTCACGTACCCATGTTAAAGTCTCGCGTTAAATATCTGCCGAGCAAATGAAACCGCCGTATCATATCCCGTGTTGAAGGCATTTAATTGGAGTAGCGTGAATCACATAACTTTGTACCAAGCATGAAGTTATTTTATTTGTTTTATGTATATGCCTCCACTTGTAATGTTTGCAAATCACACGGTACAAAGAGATCATAATTGCAATTTTTGTGTTATACATAATGGATCGAGTTAAAAGAATCTAAATTCACATTGAATAGAGAAAGATAAAGCATAGTTTCAATAGTTCAAAACCGAAAGTAAAATAATTAATTAATTCAAGTTAAAGTTAGAAATCAAATGAAAGATTTGTAATTCAATAACATAAAAAGTTCCGGTAGAAGCACAGGTGGCTGAGAAACAATATTAAGTATATTTCAAACAAATGGAGTCCTTCGACAAACATATAGTTGAAGTACATCTTGGATCTCTTGATGGAAAGAATTTAGCAATTAATATTGGTACAGAAGGTATGGCGGTTTGTTCTAACCGGCAGAGAATCTAGCGCTTGAATCCGCGGATGCTGTACGGTCCATACGGCGTATACGTTCTCTATTCTCGGATCTCGCTAGGAGACACATTTATGCGCGGATTTATACATGGCCGTTCGTTTCGCATGCTCCACACAGGAGAGAAGCTCTCCCCATGTGTACAGCCTCCTGGATATAAGTCTCTCTCTCGCTGTTTCTCTCTCCCCGCGCCACGGTTCTTCGTAGCCAACCGGATTAACCTAGTCCGATGTAGAGTCCCTTGATACGCGAAATGCGGAACGTGGAAACCGGCACACGGGATTCCGCGCATCGCGCTTAAAATTCCGACTATTCAGCCGCGGATAACGTAAATTGCTCGCCGATAGCCGGCGGCTCGAAAATTCCTGCCGTTCCTGCCGAGGATACGAAGATCTCGCATGATTATAAAGGCGGTATTAAAATCCGCGATAGAACCGCGAAGCTGAGGATTTCGAGACAATCGAAAAGTAGAAACCGACAGTTCTATAAAGTATTCCAGGCTGACGGAAAATAAACAGCGATACTCGTTATGAAATTCGGTCTTTTCATCGTGAAGATGTTAAAGCATGTTGATAATTTTTTAATATAATCTTATATTCGTTCTTCTTAAATAAAATTTAAGTTATTCGTCTCCGATTATATCAATTACGTACCATTTACACGCATGTAATCGTCAGAGAAATTTAAGAATTACCTAAGCTATTTAAATCCGCAGCGAGAATCCTTCGTAAGGCGTAAAGGCGATTCCCCGAGCAATGAATCATCGTATTTGCAACATATGAAGAGACACGCGTGCACGCCGGACGTTACTTCGTCAAATTCATCGGAATATCATCGTTCTCATCGTTGGTCGCGGCACGTTAATCGATCTTCGTGCGCAGACGAGTAGAGAGAAACACGGGTCCGTAATGTTATCGAAAGCCTCTATCTAAGAACCTGTCAATTGCCGCAAAGTAGCGTGCACACGCGAACGTATTCGAATTCCGACGTGTGCATAAAGAGCCAATCATTAGAGACGATTAAAGGGTGGAGGTTCGCCTCCTCGGATCGTCCGGGAGGCGATTGTGAAAAAAGTTATGGACGAACTTACTTGCATCTGAAGTGATAAAGTGTTAGACACAAACTCTGTTCTCCTTTGCGTGAGTTTAATTCATGGAGGCTAAAGCGACAAGTACACTGAGAGAAAAAATATCTTGATACAAAAAAATTTTACTTAACACAAAAAAATTATTTACTCAGTGGATCCTACTCGTAATAGCTTATTTATTGTATGCAAGTCTCAACATTTCTTGATTGAACTATTTATAATATTTATAATATTTATAATTTTTATTTTAATATTTATTTTCTTTTCGTTCTAGAAAATATTTACTGTTAGATTTTATATTCAAGATAATCAAATTTTTTAATATTAGAAAACCATTTAGTTAAGTTTAATAATATTAGGTTTATTTAAATGTAAAAAATGTAAAAGTACAAAATAATATACTTAAAGTAACATGTGTATTTACTTAAAACTAAATATTTTTACTCTTAAATAGAACAAACAAATACTTGTATCAAAAGATAGTTTTAAGAAAATGTATTTTTTTCATTTGAAAAAATTTTTCTCTCAGTGTACGAAAGGGACGTATACTGACGAGTATAAAAGAGACCAGAGTCAATCATTTCAATTACAAAATATGGAAAAAATTTCTAATCAGTTACCTGATATTCAAAAACGTTTGTTGAATTTTATGCTACGGTTATAGATAAATTTATCAAACCCAATTTTTGTATACGTATCCTTAAAATAAGGATACGTTTTTTCGCTTGTCCTATCCTACTTTAGTCCCGTGAAATTTGTGGTGTTGCCGCGTCAGTCGAAGAATTAATATCCCATACCTTCCTCTCGTCTCACGACGTTTCGTCTCGCGTCAGATCGGCGATGTAACGTCTAGCTCAGAGTTGCTCGATCATTCGGCGCGGTAGCTTATCCCATCGCTTCCGAGTACATCGAGTACTCCGCTCGGGAGATACGTCCGCTCGCACGCCGATCAAAGTGATCGGGGCCCGTAAAAAATTCGGCGTTTCGCGATGCGGCGCGGACAACGAGGAAGCGATGCGGACTCGCGTATCGAATTGAAACGTTACGGAAAACGATGGCGTACCGTTGAGAGACCGGCGGGAGTAGCTATCGCAGGTGAGCTAGCGGGAGAGAAGGTTAACACCCTCTCTTTAGCCGGCCCTATAACAGCGTCTCTTAACTCAGTTAGGCCCGACTGGCTCGAGAGAGTTCAAAGCGCTGGGGAAGAGCTCGAAGTTCCCGCTGATGCAGGAGACCCCCTTGATCGAGGGCGTTCCACGTGGCTTAGCCCTCCTTCGCTCTCGTAGCAGCTCGCATGCACGCCTGCAATTCGCAAGGATTCCAACTAGGATTGCGAAAAGAAGGGAAAGACAGGATGCGCGAGAGACAGCTTGCTCGATTTCAACCGTCTGAATTTTTCGCATCTTGCGCAAAACAGTCAGTCCTTTAATACGTTATCATATCGTAAAGTTGGCGTTCACCAAGCAAATTCGGATTTAAAATATCGACTTTCTGTGACTTTTTAAAATAGAAAGATCCGAACACTCGTTTGAAGGGAACTTGATATCAAATTTCTTCCATTAGTTGAAAGCCTATTGCCATACATCCGTCAGTTAATAGATAGTTCCGATTTTGCGGAATCTAGAGATTGATCGATTGATTGCTACAAATATAAATTACAGCCATCGCGGCAAAACGGAGACAGTACTTACGATGATAGAACGCCAGTATTATTCGTAATGACTAATCGGCACCGAGATTACTCAAGTGTAAGCGAGTAATAACTACGCTACTAGTACAAGTAATAATTACGCAGAGAGCGTTACGACAATGTAATGCTTTACCATTAGAAAGTATCGTCGAAGTGCGCTCCGATAAGTCACGGTGAGACGCGATAAAAGCGAAACGCTGTTAGAAGTGTACTGTCATTCATTCACGAAACTTTTAAAACTTATACACTGAAAAAAAAGTTCTTGGTAAACTTGTGAGATGCATTTAGTAATACTTTTTTTGAGGTATTTGATTATTATTACCGATTATAATAATAACAAAACATTTTGTAATAATTATAAACATTTTAAAAGAGCAAATTTTGTTTAGTTGAGCCAACTAAATTATGTAATACTTATTATACGTTTAGTTGAAACTATTTCACCAAGGTGCTTGGTAGCATTAACCAAGCCTTTCTTTCAGTGTAAAAGCGAGGAGTGATAAGTGGTGAATGTTAAAATTTTGCAAAATAACGTCGAAAGTAACATACATAATGGTTTCATTAAATTCGTTGGTTTTTAATATCCCGTAAGATTTCAATTCGCTGTATCGTAAAGATTCGACTTTAATTTCTCGCCTTTTGAAATCACGAAACACGCGACTTCCCTATTTCTCAGATGACTGAACGTTTCGATGAGATACCGCGAACTTAAGTATAAATATATGTAAAAGAGATTATCATGTCCAAATGGCAAGAGTCAATGGTTTCTTAGCGATTCTCTGACGAGAGTATCGTGACAGCAAAGAAATTCGCTATTTCACGGTGAAACTTATGCTTCTAGCACTCCGTTGACCGGGTTTGGATAAAATTCGAAAATTCGCATACCTCTCGCTCGTCTGTCTCTCGTTAGGAAACGTCGAGCAGGAACAGAGACCAAAGTCGTGGGAAACTCTCCAAGCGAGCATCGAGTATGGGAATAGGAGGTATTGGTTATAATTCTATACCGTGGTTCGGTTAAGTACCTTCCGATTAAAGTCGGCGGCCACGTGAAAGTATACAGTTATGGTTGCAGGGGCGTCCATATTCGTACACCAGCATAAGGCTTACGCCGGGTAAGAGGAGACTGTCGGAATTGAAAACATAGTATCTTCTCGAAATTGAAGCGGAACGTTTCTGTGTACCAAATCAAAGTAAAATAGATACGGCAAAGAAAGTAAACTAAAAGCATCGTAAAGATTCCATCAAAAAATCTAAGAAATATTTATATTATTTATATTAAAATATAAATATACAATATAATTTATAATATAATAATTTTTAATATAAATATTATTTATATTAAAGCTTGAAAAGGACTAAATACAATGGTCGAAACGTCGCTGTATATTTAATAATTATAATAAACATTGCCAGGTGTGTCAGACTTATTGCAATTTCCTTTTTGGTTAAATATTATTTATATATAAATACATAAAATATTTATATTAAAAATTTATATTTGTGTGAGATTTATAAAGAAATATAAAATTTATTTTCCAGACTTATAAAGAAATAAAAATTAATGCAAGTGTCATTAAGAAGTATCAAGGAAACGACACATATACGGATGGCGAATCTTAAGCCCGTATTAGACTATGCATTGGAGATTGAAGATTACGAATTGGAGATTAAAGTTCAACCAATCAGAACAAAATGAATTAAAATTAAATTTATCTGATTGGTCGAATTCCAATCTTCAATTCGTAATCTTCAATCTACAATGCGTAGTCTGATGTGAGCTTTAATCGTATATCTGTTTGCTTTAAATCACGAAGATTACATTCATCAAGTTCGATCATTTTCGCCAGTTTCCGAATATAGCGTTCAGTGCACTCGAATCGCGGTTGCTTTCGCGGATGCACCTAGAATTTTCGCGAAACGCACCCAGCTCATTGCAAGAGCAGCTCTACGAGTGTTTCACCGAAACGTTCTATAAGGAGGCAGATAATGACGTTCCCGGAACATCTCGAATCCTTACAGCAGCGACGTGATTTACGCTCGCGCGAGTAACGGCGAGTCTCGGACGAGTTCGAATTACAATTACCGGCCCGTTTCGGACGAGATAAAGCGGCGCGTTTGCACGTAACACATCATCGAGGATGGATGCACGAGACAATAATGGACGTCTATACGTCCTTTCGCGGTTTTCGCGCGGCACACAGCGTGTGTTTACCGCTCACAATGTGCAGATTTGTAACGATCACGACGGTTTCCACGCGATCGCGAGAGTACCTTCCTGATCCGAGTCTCTTCTAGGCGGTAAACAAGAGTCTCTCGTCGCAAAATTTATGCATAACGGTATAACTGCATCAGCCATTTGTGAAACTGTTCCCGTTGTGGAATGCAGAATGTGTAGAGTGTCATTTATTTCGCGCACCATTATTTAAGCGCCAATAGCTGATACATAGAAAAGAATTAACGCACATATAGAATGTTTCGAGTGATTATCTCAATTATTTCGATGTCGCATATTTAGGCTCAAAAAGAGAGACAGAAATCCTTCCGTCTTCGGAAAGATAGATAATTCAGATATATACGGTGTCTCCAAAATGCTCTTCTTTACGCGCATGCGTTATTCTTCTTCTAATAAGTTTTAAAACACTTTCTCCTAAAACTTGACGTAGAATACTTTGACGACGAAAATTGTTCCTGTCTCATTTCGAGATACAAGGCAACGTATCGGAATTTTTCCTGGAAATCGAGGAAGAATAGTCACGAACGCTTTCTTCTCAGTATCTTACGGGCTTGAGAGCCGCTGCTCGCATGAGTTTCATTAATCTGACCGCGCCTGGAGCCTCGTCTTGTATCGTGTCTACGTGTGCACCGTCTCGCACGTTTCGCCGTGCACGTGCATGCACGTTTGTGTATGTGTGTGTGTTTGTATGTGCTCTTAGTTTACACGAATACGAGTGAGCTAGCAACCCGGTTCATTACCGTCCCCGGCAATGAACAAGCGCACGTATGCAAGAGCCCCGTGCACGTGGACCGGCTCTATGTGCGCACGAAATAAAAACACGAGGCAGGTAGAGGTGTGCTCGAATAAAAAGACGGATGTACAGGGTGATCGGAAAGTAATAGCCGTGATTTGTCCGGCGAGGAGAGGCCCGTGGATACGTGAGCTCGCGCAAACCGAGAATTATCGAAGGACCATTTTATTGCCATCGAGATCCCTGCCTGCCATTCGATCAAACACGTGCGCCTCTCGTCGTGTGTTTATAAAACGACAAATATGTGCTGGTTAAAAATTTTTCACGGGCGCAAATCGCGTATCACCGTTAATCATCGCACGTTTTTCCGTTACGCTTCCTGATGACGAACGCGGCGGCGCGCGGCAAAAGATAAATCAAGGAATTGATAATTATCAACTTTCAAACCGACTAAGTATTCTTGAGGCCCGAACCGGTTTGGCATACATTCATGGGAACAATCGTAAATCAATTTGAAAGATTGAACTTTTGACAAACGTCTCTGGGTGGCCAGCGGGGTTAGGTCAACATTGAATCATGCGGGAAATAATGACAATTTGTAAATGACCACCAGTTGACTGAGTGGTGAACATTTTATTTTTTATGTAATACACAGTCTATCCTCCGATATCATTCGTTTATCATTTCACATTAATTATCGTTAGAATTCGATGTCAGATAAATCTTTTTTTTAAATTTGTTCAGTTTTCATACAATTTTCCGAGAAATTGCAGTCCATTAACACTCATAAAAGTGATGCCCAAGAAAATGAATGTAATCTCCTATTTTCACGATGCAATTTAAAAAATGCAAGCGTGTATTGTCAATTCGCAATCAATTTGTACTCATTAATTTTTCACATATATAACTAAAGGGTCCAATTATTTACTTATTTAAATGTTGAGAGAGACTTGAAAACGTTACTCTTAAAATAAAAAGAAATTAAATTAAATTCACAATAAACTTGATTTTTTCTTGGCGAAACGAGATTCCACTAAATGAAGATATATGAAATAATTATATATATAATATATCAATGAAGAAATATATCGAATAAATAAATATATTATACCATTCGATTTCCATTATAATTTCAAATCGAATCGATATTAAGCATAAATTCGCCTCCATTAATCCAAGCTACGTCCGAAATCGAATGATACAAGTTTATAATCGTCGGATTGCCGACGCTAATCTTCGCAGTGATGGGTATCATTTGTTAACGTCGATCACGGCAGTGAGCGCGTTTGCCGGTTGAATAAAACAATAAACATGTTTACCATCGTGCTGATATTACGGTCTTAAAACTTCGCTAAATAAATCACATGTAATTAGCGTTTGAATCTTTAACTATCTTTTTCTTTTCAACTCGTTCCGCGGCGTTCCGATTAAAGCGAATAATGCACCTCGTGACGTATTAGGATTGCACAACGAGAAAGACCCCAATTTTCGTAATCGAGTTAGATTCACAATGTTGAATAAGGTCAACGCGAGACGCGAGGGTTAATTAAACGCATCCCGGATTCTGACGTCGTTTTAACGCCGATCCATTCTCATATCCCAGGAATTTCTCCGATCAGAAATTCCGATGATCCTAACCGCGATCGTTGCTTTCCCATTGCCGGAGTGCTTTCTCAGCCGAGGTGCGAGGGGGAACGGGACGAAAGGGGTGGAAATGGAGAACCGCGTAGAAAGACGCACACCCACCGGTTCAAGTACCGCCGTCGGACGCGGCGGCGGCGTCCTTTATTTATAGAATGGAGTGTAAAACTGAAAAAAGGCAACGTGGGATTAATCAACGACATTCTTAATACCCGCCGCGGGCGATGACGGAAGTTTTCAGGATTGCTACAACGCGCCGCCGCCGGCCGCATGGTTTCATGCGGCGTGCGCCGTATCGGAAGGAATCTCGCAATCTCGTGTGCACCGCCGAGCGAATAAATTCGCCGACGAACCGGGAGATAAGGTGATTTAACTTTATTAATTAAAGAGTATCAGCCGAGAGTCCCGTTTATCGAAATAAATCCTCGTTTCTTACATCTCTTTCGTACGAATACCGTCCATTTCTAAACGTCAAAATTATTTCAGCTTGAATCACTTCAGGAAACAGGTATAATAATCAAAATTATTTAAAAACGTCTTTGGCCAGTTACGTCGTTTTTAAATAATTTTGATTTGTTTTATCTACTGGCGAAAGGAAAGGTATAATCGAGGGTATAATAATCTCTTAAATAAATCTTGTGATATTTAAAGTTTTTATTTTTTTTACGCAGTAAAACCGAAGACGGCCATTCCTTGTCGTAATATCGAAAACTAAAAATGCATTGAGACCTGCTATAACAGATGTTTTGAGAATATAATTAGAAATAGATTTAATTCTTAAAGCGAGAAGATAGCCTTTCCTTGCATTCGCGAATAAGCCTGATGTAGACATGACATTAAGCATCCATCTTTACAACATACTGAAGCCGTCCTAGCGGGGCGGAATTAATAGCGAATCGCAAACGGCAAAGTAAACGCAGCGGGCAGCTTTGAGAAAAAAAGGCTAATCGCGGAAGTGCATCGCGAACCGTACGATCGATCCGATCGGCGCTAATTAACTGTCAAATTAACGCGAGTTATCGTCCCCTCGAGGGGGCCGCGAGGAAAGGAGCCTAACTCCGATCGTAATGCTATCGCGTATGTTCACCATCGAGATTTATTACGAGCGTGCGATGCCCTCTGTATTTTTGCATTAACTTTCTTTAATTACCGCTCAATGGCGATTAAAGAAACACAAAAATTCAATTAAACACACACATTAAAAATATGCTATAGCGAATGTATCTATATGTGTATATCTTGGAAAGATCAATGCCTACGTCTTATATTATCATCGGATCTGTGCATAAGATATGGCAAATAATTTGCGACCGTATTTATCTGCGTTAACTGTGTAAATAGTAAGTAAAAAAGGCGCGTATTAGCCTTTAAAAGAAGCTTAAGAGGAAATTGCTCCATGCGGAGCTGTGCGTGTGACGTAGAAAGGAGTGGTTACCTTGGTACCGATATGAATGATAGATATTCTAAAAGTGTCAACAGCAATATTATTTTTTATGCAACATCCGTAGCGATCGTACGACATTCGAATCGCCGTGCGCGTTTGTTTGCGTTAGTGTAGCGCGAATTTATGCAATATTTCTGCGTTTAATTCACCAGTGTAAGAATGTAGAGAGATCACTAAATCAATATCACATTTTTGCATTAATATAACCAAGTAAATAGCGTGTAATCGTTTAAAAATGCGAATAAGTACAGAAATCCTGTTTTACAAAAAATGCGAAATAATTTTATTCAAAGATTTAATTTACAACTCGAGCTATGAACAGTATATTATCGCAACCATTAAGAATCCAGAAAAAAATCTATAATTTACAAATTAATTACGGATTTCTTAATGTGCCGTTGATTACACGATAATTTATATGTTTGCGCATTTGTATGTCGTTCTATAAATCTCTCTCTGTAGATTGCTTTACGTAAAAACACAATGATCAATCATTCTTATAAGAATTTACTTTTAAAAAAGAAAATTATCCTTAAAAAGAAAAATTTACTTGCAATGACAAGAGATAATTTAACAGAGGCAAAATAACGCAGTCTATCTAATAAAGAAATGTTGATTACGGCGGAGAGAAATGTCCCATGCGTGGTCTTAACTCTTAAGACAAATGACTACGCAATTGTAAAATTCTGCGTTGCGATGCAATTGGGATTGGTATACGTCATCCATCGCTGATTCTAATGATGGACACTTTTTTTCTAATCATTCGCCCGGAGAAGTGTTCATTATTTCGTAATTCCTTGGTCCTTAAGCACCGGCGTGCACTTAAGTTGCGCACAATTATTGGCACGATACCGTTCGCACAAGAATTTTCTCGCGAGGCAAAAAGCATGCGGCAAACGCACGGTCGTCAGAGTGGAAGACGCTATTCGAGACTTTATATTTGATGTGATCATAATCATGGAGATCGTATAGATCGTTATAAAATTAATTCCGAATAAATTCCTCTTTACTGAATGCATTAAAATTATATAACAATCAAAATGCAGTATACGGAAAAAAATGTTGTATCAACAGCATTAAGACTAATTCAAAATAATTTTGTTAATTCAATAACATTATTAACGAAACAAATACGTATGATTTTATTTTATTAAAATGGTTAGTGAATCAACAAGATTATTTTCAATTAGACTTAATGCTGTTGATACAGCATCATTTTTTTCTGTGTACACGAGTTCTATTCTTTATGTCTGTAAATAATTAACAATGTTAAGCTCTGTCTTTAGATTCTTAAAATCTATTTAAATCATATTCTCATGTTTTTCTCACAATTTATGATCGCAATCGATCCGAAAGTAATTATCTCGTACAATGAAAATCCGTAAAACATATTGAAATTATTCTGAATGTGTATCTCGCTTTTTTAAAATATATATTACCCAAATGGAATTGGTATACGTCAGCCATAGCTGATTCTAATGATGGACACTTTTTTTCTAATCATTCGCCCGAAGAAGCGTTCATTATTTCGTAATTCCTTGGTCCTTAAGCACCGGCGTGCACTTAGGTTGCGCACAATTATTGACACGATACCGTTCACGTCAGA
>NJRL01000236.1:387644-415289 GCA_003063815.1 Aphaenogaster rudis
TACGATCCCTCGGATATCTAGTGGATATCGCAATATCGTGTGCTGTGTGGGATAAGATTAATGAATAGATCTCTTTACACCCTACAACTTTTGTCTCTGAAAGATTTTTCTATAAAACTTATATTTTCCGAGTTATTCAGGGGTTCCGATCTATTTTCCCCACCCTGTATATTTATGAAGTATGAGAAAATATCACGACTGATAGGAATCTATTGTATCCACAGACGGTGTCTATCTTTTCTAAAGGTGTCATTGCGTGATGCATCTTCAATCACGCACTCCGTTCGATGATACTATCACAAACAGAGATAACAGCGATAAAGAATGTATTCTAAAGAGTTTGACTTGTGCTTTATCATTTACCTCTTTCTATCGATCATTTTAAATGCGTGATATTTGTGATTTTCGCAAGAAAGCTTTTTTACTTACTCTCATCGTTATAATAAACGCGTCTGATTCTATATATCTGACGATTCTCCGAACAACCAACGATTACTTGTCACCATAAACGCATTAATTGTCTCTCGTAAACCGCTCTGATACTCTCGGGCGAGATGCAAGGAATAATTTCAGCGAAAATCGTGCTGATAAGAAAGCAAGAAAGTTATAATTTCTTAAAAAATTCGCCGCGTATTTTCCCTTCCGCTAAGTACCCAAGTAGAACAAAAAGTCATTATGACGTCAAAATAATGCTAAAATGATGCCTTTGACATTATTTTGAAGTCATTATGACGTCAAAATGATACTAAAATGACGCCTTTGACATTATTTTGACGTCATCATGACTTTGTGTTCTACTTGGGTAAATCAACCTGCGGCCAATATGGAGAATCGAAGAGCTCCCAGATAGCACAGGTGATCATTATATGAGTTCAAAAAGGATTCACTTTGTTGAATTCTTTATGAATTAGCGTAATCTGTTCGAAATGAATTCAAAAAGAATTCCTTTCCAATAATATTCTTATAGAATAAATAAAAAGAATTTCTTTTGTATCTGAAAAGGGTTTTCAAAGAGAGTACTTTTAGAACCGAAATGGGATGGAAAAAGAATTTATTTTTTATAATTCGGGAATTTAAAAAGAATTCTTTTTAGGTTCTCTTTACTATCTGGGCTTATTCTCAATTCTTATTCTGTCTTAGAAAACATAAGTTTCTAAAACGGAAATTGCAGCGAGGAAACAAATGATCCCACACAGCACGCATATCCGGGGGACATCCCGAGGACGTCCCGAGGATGTCCCGAGGATATCCCATCGCCTAAGGATGTCCTCGGGACGTCTTCTGGATGTCTTTTGGATGTGCGTGTTGTGTGGGATTTAGGATACGAGATCCAGTATCGATCGACAAACCCCTCAATTATCAAAAGTGAAGAAGAGAGAGAACGAAAAGAGTCAAAGGGGATCTATGGGGGTTTCGTTTCGGCTGCTTTTTGTTGCGAAAATGCCTCGTCGCGCCATCGGACGTTACATGGCCGTACTACCGACCGCTACCGCGGCAACTTCACCCCTCTCGAGCTCCGCCGGGCTCGCCGGCACGTCTCGGCCGCGTTCAGCTCGGTGCGGCTCGGCTCAGCTCAACTCGGCGGAGCTTGAGACGCATCGAAGATGGCGACCGGAGGGTAGGGTCGGGCTGGAGACGCGCACTGCATAGGCAACCTCTTCCCCGGTGGAGACGGCCGTGGAATATCGGGGCGAGCCGCCCGCTCGGGTCGAGTACGGTGAGTAGACAAATCGCGTTTGCGGAATCGTTTCTGTCGGGTATCACGTGTGCGTCCCGCACCTGTCGGCGACGGCGGCGGCGGCGGGTAACTAACTATCGGCGGGCGGCGCGATCGACGAAATCTCGCGCGATCCCCTTCGTAGCTTTCGGTAAGTTCAATGCGCACAGATCCGTGCCATGGCGAGAAACGGGAGCGACGCGCGCGTGTGAGTGCCGCACGCGACGTGCGTGACGTGACGTGCGTGCGTGCGTGAGTGCGTGCGCGTCGCACACGCTTGAAAAGCCTAATCTATACGGGAGAGGAGGAAGATCGGAGGAGGAGGTCGTTCCCAGGCAGAACAGAAAGTCACGATAACGTCAAAGTGACATCACAATGACACCAAAATTATCTGTAAATGACTGTCAAAGGTGTCACTTGGCGTCATTTTGTCTTTCCGTTCTACTTGGGTTCGCACCACCGAATCGCGAGCTGCGCCGAGGAGCAGAGAAAAACGTCGAAGATCGAACGTAGTAATGAAAATTTAAAAGCAGGACTTCCTGACAATAACTCGCGAAGCATTTGTTTAAAAATGAGTTCTGTCTCTCTTTCTTTACTCTACGATTATTACATCATGTTACAATTTTTATGTCTGGGATGAAGAATACTGTAGAATGAATAGCTAAGAGCAACATTCTTTACTTGTTGCCAAAAGTTGTGAGGATGTATTAATTACTTTACCATCTAGTTTCACTGTGTGAACGAAATGGTCTCATTCTACGCGTTTAAATAAGTAAATACTTTAATATATCGCCAGTTAAATACTCAATTAATATTAGAACCACCAAAGCAATCAAAATGACTGGTTTGTAATTTTCTTTTTAATAATAATAATGATAATTTATAATGGTACATTTTTCTGAGACTCCGCGATTTTTATTGCAGTATGTAAATGATTAAATTGATCAATTAATTTTCCTCCTTCATACCTTTTTTAAAGAATATATATATATATATATTTAAATTGTAGAAATATTAACAATAATACATAAATACAGACTGATACATAAATAACACAAATATATACATATAAACCATTTTCGTCTGGATCTTGGTGCCTAATAATCTTTTCCCGCGAATTATATATATATTTTTTTAATTGTGTTATACAATATAACACAATTAAAATATATTAAATATCTCAATGCGAATAAATTGTGTATTAAACGTAATTCTTTTTAATTCAAACTTTCGCGAGAAATCTTAATGTCTTCTCGAGTTGCATCTCGAGCGCGACGCGATTTTGTTAACGAAGCATCACCGACGCTTTATATTTCTCGTTAGCCACGACGGCTCTGCTCCTCAGGTTGCTCCACTTTTCGCCCGCAAGCACCACGCCGTCGTTCTCGCACGCCGTCAAGCGATGGTGACAAAAATTGATCGGCGCGGTTAGCAGATCGGGTCACGTAAACGCGCGCGAGCTTTCAATCGCGCGATGTAAATGCCCTCCGCGATCAATGCCTCCGCATACTCGTATACAAGGTGTCCCGCCGTCAATCGCGTGAAATTTTAATAGACCTTTAACGTGTTCGCACGCTCCGTTTCCCCGCGGCGGAAACTTTTGAAAGAAATTTTACCCTGGAGACACTTAAGGTCTGAGGATCTCTGTCGAATGCGAGAGAACCGTCGCGAATTAAGCTTCACAAATGCGTAAAGAATTTGTTTCTCAGATAATTTTAAGTGTGCCTTAAAATATATTTCTTTCGGAACTCGATTCACGTGAATTGACAAGTGTAATTAATGATATGTTACACTGAAATCGAATCAGTTAACAAAATCGTTCAATTGATAAGATAATCTATCAATTTCATTGTTACTAATTTGACACCCTGTATATGAATATCGAGAAACATTGCCATCGTATTTATTTCTATTGCACTTGATTATGTTTTTTTTATTATAACAAACATGCTACAAAAATATTTAACATATTATCCTCGATTTTTATTTCATCCACTAAAATGAAATTGTTAGAATAAGTAATGATAATTGTTTCTCATTGTAATATAATATTATATTACTTAAAGCTTAATTGTTTTTGGTGTTTGTGCATATTGATCATTATTAAAATATTAAAAAATATCACGATATTCGCCATAGTTTTTGAAATATCAATAATAATTAGTTAAAATCTTATCCAATAAAAGAAACTTAATATCTTTCTTGTAGTACTAACTGTTAGAAATTTTTGTTCATAATAATCTAATAATAAATAACTAATCAGCTGTATGTAACTGCATCTGTCGTAACTCTTAATGTCGTAACATCTCTCCGTTTATTGTCTAACATCCATAATTACAAATCGGACTGATATTGTCGATGGGCTCCCGCAATTTAATACCGAATAATGCTGACTGGAATTAGCCAAGAATTGCCTCCGGTGTCTCTAATTTCTTTCAGATCTGGTGGCGGGTTCCTCCGGTTTTCCGCTAATTCAGGATTCCGTCGGGGCGCGCAGTGGCTAAAAACACACTAACCCGCACACAATTCGCTCGTTCTTCATTAGTGTCGGTGCCTAAATAGCGATTAACGCGCGCGTAACGCACTCGTTCGCTCGTCAACGTCTAGTCAGAGGGATAGAGGAGAGAAAAAGGTAGAAGGAAAGATGAAATGAATCGGCGAAAAAGGAAACCGTGACGCTCCGATCGAGATAAGGGTCGACACATGCGAGAAACCGAAGCCCAGCTAAAGTGTGTAAATATAGAAACAAGATAACTAGGCTGATTCAGAGGGATCTCTCGACGGTCATCCTCCTCGCGGTGGTGATATCGTACCAAAGAAAAAAAAATCGATCCTATATACCAAGTTCCTCCACGTTCCAACGAAATCGACATGTTCGGAAGCTACATGTATGTAGAAGCGAGCGTTGAATAAATTAGATAAGATAGATAAGAATCGAAGACTTAATCCAAGTGTCATCCAAGTGCCATCCGGTTACTAGAAATTACGTTCAAGTGCGACAAATTAAACGAAAGCGCGAAGCAAATTGCGCAGCCGAATGACTTTTTGAAAAACGATCGGCGGAAGTGAATTACGAAATGTGAATCTGAGGATATCGATCTGGCGAGGGGCATCGACGACGCGACGGTACGAAAATTGTGACGAGCTGGTCGAGTTCTCTGGTAACATCGATGCAGTGTTGGTCAGACGAGTCAGCGTTTCCAATTCAACGACCATAGAGAGCGACATACACAGGAGAAGACTCCCTTTCGTTGAAAAAGCCTTTCGCGATTCATCGTAGTCTCCGCGCAAATCGATGGCGCCGAAAGGAAACGCTCCTATTTTCTATAAATTGTTTGATCGTCGCTCCGTTAAGAGATAGAAAATACTGGCACACTCAGAGGGATGAAGTCTTCAAAGAGTTTCGTCGATCTTCGATATAACAATCTTTTTCGGATATTTATTAAACAAATTTCATATGACGATGTAATTAATATGAAGCAAAAGTAATATCCCATTATCGGAAAAATTAATAATTGATTGAAGCTAGTATTGCCGTCGATAAGTTATACCATAGAGAAAACAATATATCATTTAAAGAAACATATGCTGTGGAGATTCAAACGCCGCTTACATTTTAAAATTAACGAGAACCAAAGACGGGATAAGTCGTGAAGTACATTCCGAACGCGCGATTCTATTTGGGACCCCTGAAACGAATTAGCATTGTAGTAAATCAAGCGATAGTAAGTGCTGCGTCCAAGCAAACAGCAGGGTGAAAAAAGTGAAAGGTCGCAGACGGCAGGAAGGAAGGAAGGAAGAAAGAAAGAAAGAAAGGAAGGAAGGAACAAAGAAAGAAAGAAAGAAAGAAAGAAAGAAAGAAAGGAAGGGTTGGTTGTAGTCGCGCGGAGGCAGGCCGAAGACTCGTCTGGAAGAACGCGGAAAGGGCGACGGTGTCGTGGAAGCGAAGGGGATTCCGCGAGCGGGGGAGGAAGAGAGGAAGAGGAGCCTCGGGAGGGGTGTGCATCGGGCTGATATCGACCGAGGATTGCGCTTGCGTGGAAAAAGGCGCGAGCGCAATCGCGCGGTCGTTCCGAGAGAGCAACGGCGCCCTCCGCGTCGAAAGAGGAAGAACCCTCCCGTTCCCTGTGGTCAGTCGATCGTCGCGTCGACGAGGAACGGGCCGCCGCCACCCGTCCGGGGAAGACTTCCGGTATTCTCCTAGCAGAGCCGGCAGAGACCGGGTGCACGACACGGTGATTCCAACGCCCGCACTGGCCCGCACTTCCGGAAACGAGCTGCCCGGGCGCGACCTCGCGGAGAGCTCGATTCCGCTCGGCACCGCGTCGCGAAGATCGTCATCGTCGCCGTCGGGGGACAGGGAAAAACCAGCGCGGGCGGTCCGAGGCGGAGGGGGGGCACAGGCGAGGTATATCGGGACGATAAGAGCGCGATAAGCGGACCGCGTTTTATAAACGCCTATGCGTGTGCGCACCTCTTCTCCTCTTCTCTCCTCTCCGCCTCTTTCGCTCTCTTGCTCTCTCTGACCTCGTCGCCGTCACGCTGATAAAAGACGAATCGGGAGTTTTCCTCGAGAAAGACCGCGCCGCTACCAGTTTCGAACTGGCGATCCCCCGGGACGGTCATTAGGGCAGTGCGACGAACGGCGACCTATAACGTTTTTCCTTGGGACACACTGAGTGCTTGGTGTAACCTTGCACCGCACCAGTTGCGTGTAAGCACTGCATTACATTTGAGTAGTGTAGTTGCTTCATGAGTGTCGACACTCGCTCTACACTGCCCCCTATACACTTCGTGCATAAAACTTGCACTACACTGAAGCCACGGAAACACATTAGGTACATCGAATAAAATTCGCCGCCATCAGCCATGGAAACACGCTACACTGTCTGAGTGTTGCACTAGTGGGCGATAGTGCAGCCAAGGAAAAACGCTACTAATATCCGGATCCGGTGGATTTCCTCAAACCCTTCGCTCCGTCGTCGATAACGATCGGGGTCACGGTCGCGTCCCGCACGTCGTGTTCGATCGCGGAATGTGAAGCGACATCGATGCCTGGCGATTTCGTTCGGTTTAATTTGGAGATTTGAATCGTATGGATAATAAATTCACAGACTGAACAATTGCGGTCTATAGAGAGCTTCAAACTACATATTGTATGATGTCGAATATTGTACCCGTTGACAGCACGATTCTTCGGGGTAGCAACGCGTGCTTACAAGTTTGACCGTAAAAGAAAGCGATGATCGATGCGAGTTATCTAAAGGCGGGAGATCAACACGTCATACTGATGCTGAGATAATCGAAGTCGAGCGTCGAAGTCTCTCGGGGTCCGCGCTGCCTGGATGAACGCACGGCGCGATGATTAGCATGCAGCAGCAGACGGTCTTGAACAATTTAACCGGGCCCGAGCAGCCGCAGGAAGAAGTTCAGCTGACCGAATTGCTGCCGGTGAAGCAATCTCGCATCAGAGAAAATGTCTTCAAGGATGCTGACGCGACCGACGCTCTGAGGGCGCTCAGAAGTCTCTCGGGTGACTGCGGCGATGGCGAAAGCTTTGATCTGCGGGAGTTCAACTTCTGCAAGAGTGTCGAACAATCGGAACGCCAGGGCAGCAAGCATCGACGAGTGGAGGCTCATCGGAAAAGAACAGAAGAGATCAAGAGCAGTGCTAAGGACGTGGATTTCGATAAAAAGAAAAATAGCGAGGTGACGGAGAAGAAAGTGCGTAACGGTAGGAAAATTGCTCACGCGAAAGTGCCGAAGAGGAAACTGGTGAGATCGAACAAGAAGAAGGACGACGACAGAGAGAGCGATTATGGAATGAATGAGAAATCGATCAGGAAGAATACCGCCGGATGCGACGAAAAGTTTGCGCCCCACTGCGATGAAGAGGACGGCGACGAACAATTGTATTTAGATCTAGAAAAAAAAGACTGCTTTAAGGACGAGGTTTACGTATATAGACGGGAACCGCTGGATCCATGCTCGAATTCGGAGTCAGAGATACCGGGAGCGATCAATCATAAGGATCTTTGCAAGGATTACCCCACCACGGATGGAGAATTGTTCGATGGAAAGGGAAAATTCACTAGAAAGACCTCCAACATAAATAATGAGAAAGAAAAATGCAAGTCCAAGACAGGTAGTATTATTGAAAAAGAAAATCCCGAAAAGGAGCTCAGATTAAAGATCGACGCCATTATTCAAGCGAATTACTTGCTGGAACGCGAGAATAACAACGTTGTCGGTTCTGACGGACTCAAAATCGCGGAGCACATTAGCTCCTCTTCCGCTGCCGCCTCGGTGACCGCGGAAAACAGTGATAGCTCTCTGTGTAACTTGGTAGAGACGAATAAAACGAAGAGAAAGCGAACCGATCAGACCAGACAGTTGAAGGACCAACAGAATCCTCAGAAGAAGTACTGCTGCGTCGTATGCGACGCGCTTTTCAAGGGTAGCGGTGGTCTGCGGAATCACTACAAGGTGGTGCACGGTGCCGGGCCGGTGTTCAAGTGCGACGAGTGCGGCAAGGAGTTCCCGCTGAAGGAGCGGCTGAAGCTGCATGTGCGCACGCACACCGGCTTCAAACCGTACAAGTGTCCAGAGTGCGACAAGAGCTTCGCGCGGGGTGGCCAGCTGGTGCAGCATCGTCGCACGCATAGCCAGGTCAGGCCGTTCCACTGCAAGCTGTGCTCTAACACCTTCACGTGCGCGGCCAATCTGTCGCTACACCTGAAGCGTCACAACGGCCAAAAGGATCACAAGTGCGACCTGTGCGGACGCGCCTTCGTGCGTCGCGACGCCCTGAAGAAACATCTGGAGTGCCTGCATCGCGACGTCAAGTCGTTCCTCTGCGCGATCTGTAACAAGACCTTCAAGGGTCACCTACCGCAGCACATGAGGACACACGCGCGCGACCGTCCGCACGGCTGTGCTACATGCGGCCAGCGTTTCGCCCAGAAGTCCCAGCTGACCGTACACCAAAGGACCCATTCCGGCCAGCGACCGTTTCGCTGTCTAGTCTGCTGGCAAGCATTCGCCCATTCGACCGCCCTGAAGCTGCACACCCGACGTCACACTGGGGAACGGCCGTTCAAGTGTTCCGAGTGCAATGCCGGCTTCACTCAACTGCCACATTGGAAGAAACACATGAAATGCATACACGGGAGAAATGATCCATACGGTTGCAAACGTTGTAAGAGCTTTTTCAGGATTAAGAGCGACTTGGAGAGCCACGAGAAGACTTGTCATCCAGAGATAGAGGCGGAGGATGACGATAGTAGCGTTCCCAGTTCGAGACCAGCCAGCGGCTCCGAGGTTGTCGAGAAGAACTCTGTCACCGCGAAATACAAGCTGATGACGGTGGAGAAGATGCGGCTGTTATTGGCGGTGCTGCTGAAGAGGATCAGTAAGCAAGAACGGTTGGATGAGCTCGGCTTCGGCAAACGTCTCATCGACGACGTTCTTCAGGATTCCCTAGTGTCCGCTGGTAAGGAACCGGTCATGGGGAATGGTTTGACCGAACTTGAGGCTCTCACCCGGAACCTAGAACTCTTTCTGGAATGGACAGTGCCGAAGGAGCACTGGGAGAATTTTCGTAGAATGAAAAAGTCGCCCGAAGATATTCTGGAAACGCTCACAGCTACGTAAACGCATTCGTTCAATAACAATAGTTTTATTATCTTCCTCTCGGCGTGAAAATTAGACGGGAGATAAAATCAATAGTATAGAGTCATTTCACGCACGTTTGTACGAATGATAGCAAGTTTTTCTGCCCTCTCAGCTATACTAAAATTTGCATCAAGATTTAATTATAAAAATTCTGTCCGAATTATTTTTTTTCCTAATACTTTGATTCATCCATTATACGCGATTTTTTACCTATAATATTATTTTTTTTATATTTATGATTTATAATTTATCGCAAAAATCTTTTAGGGAGTGAAACAATGTCGGGCATTGCAACGCGGTCATAACATGATCTCTGCATTACCCTTAATAATGATAAAGACTAATAACAATTTTTTCAAGAGAATTCTAGGGGACTGAGTCATTTCTAATCATGTCAATCCATCGAAAATGAAACGATTTTTTCCGTGCTATCTAATCTATGATAATTTCTGTGGTGCCATGTGTCATAATACTTGCCATACTAAACCAGTGAGTACACCGTATGATTTAGGAGAGCTAAGTAAATCCTTTTATTTTATTGTAGCATAGGATAAATCGCATCGGAGTAGAATGTATAATGTCGAATTAAATTAACAAAAGCCAGGCACGTTTCTCAAAAGACGGAAGCAAGTCGCCGCGACTTCTTCGGCGACTGAGGTAGAGTTAGACGTTCTCTTGCCATATTTGTTAAAGCACGCATGCACACTGGCGAAGAATACGACGGAGGATCGTTTTAGCACATACATTTTACCCTAATCGTAAGCACGACTACTCGTCAATCGTATACCAAAAAAAAAACCAGAAACGAGGCTAGTACGAGTCATTCGCAATTACGTTCTTTCACGCGCAATCGTTATATTATCCTATATATTTATAAAGATATACATCTATATACATATCTATTATATACACATTTATAAATTGAATATTATGAGATTCTGTTATATATAAATGTGTTCACGGGCGCGTCCGGAAAACGGAGATTTTGACACAGTCTTGCGCGACGTTCCCGTTGTAGTTGATACTATTATTCGTTATTTATCTTACTTATACGTGCACTCGCGCGCAACTGGAGGCTTGATTGGCCGCGGATGAGCAAACACGTCGGCGTGCCGTGACATTGCCATCATTTTAGATAGTCATAAGTAAATGTGAGCAGACAATAATGAACGAGGGTTGCAAGTTTAGTATATATTAGTCATTGAAAAAAGAAAGATATATATATATATATTATATCCATATACACATATATATATACTTATATATATATATATTGGTATTAGATGAATATATGCTGATGGTCGCGAGAGGAGAGGAACGCAATCTTATATGGATTTTAAAAATGTCAAATCCCAGAAATGTGATCATAAAGAACTTCATCTCGATGAACGAAAGTAGGATTGTACAATAATATAAATTTACCATCAAGATATAGAAATCTGATGCAAGTAATTCATTTTATAGACGAAGACGCTCTTTTTACTAGCGCATAAAATCAAAATTAACTCTGTATTCCTAGAGTTGAGCAATATCAGCTCGATGTAACGCAAAGTTCCTTTTCTCGGTGTACCATGAGGATATTTCTCAATCGTGCGTTTGAATAAAAATAGTCAAAAATACTGCGGTCGGAGGTGCTATTTTGTGCGATGTAATCGTTTGCAATATTTGAAGCTGTTGTTCGAGAAGAGATTCGTTTTCCAAGCTTTCTTTTCGGCACGCAGAATGATCTAGATGTTATCGAATCCAAAGACTTTGTTACTTTCATTGCCAAATATATCGTCTATGTATCGTTACGTTTTATATGATTTCAATTTTATTATTAGCAGGCATCGAGATGTACTTTGCGTCGCGCGTCCGTAAAGCGGGAGAAAGGAAAAGGAGCAACGCGTATTCATGCGTGTGACGCACCTTAATGTATTAACATGAGCCCGAATGTATGGCGCACGCAGTGACTTAGCGTTTTCAAATTTATTCGGAAGATCGTAATCTACGCTTCGGTTCACGCGGATGCAAATGCGGGTCGGAGTGCACTTTGAATATAGATCGAGGTCGGAGGAGAACCATTTCGAATGGTCAGCAGGAAGCGTAGCTTCCCATATTTCCTCGACGAAGTCCACTAACTCCTCGGTGATTTTGAGTTACGGTGCCAAAGCAAATAAATAGCGCTTGCGAGAATGATCGTCCTGTGTCTTTCGCGAATTTTATTCTTATTTTTTTATAAGTCCGTCTCGTTATTGTAATTCTTATTTTTTTCGCGCGAGATCACAAAATTTATATTCGAACCACGTTTCTTTTTCTTTTCAGCATCGATGAGATCGGGATGTTATTTATCGTTTTTCTTTAGTGCCATAAACTAAACATAGTCATATTTGTACATTAATATATTATGCGATGTATGGGAGAAGATTTGAATAAACACGTTTCTTTATTCGCTCGTTTCCTTTCCTTGTGAACATCATTCTATTAATTCTCTTCTATTAATTCTCATGGATAGAGATTAATTAACGTAACTGAATACGCACATCATTTTATATATATGTATATATAAATACTTATTTAAACAATGATAATTCTCATTTTTATCATACGTTTATATAATTGAAATTTTTCACACGTTTTATTATTTATATAATTGAATAACAAAAATATTTATCAACTTTATATATAAAGTAAGATATTTATAAAAAAAACATGTATAAGTATATATCACATATATCACATTAATTACTACAAGTCGTGAGATTTACGTACCACAATAGAAAAATCACGTTTAATTAATAGTGTTATCATTGGGTCCTCCAAATATCCAGTAAAATACGAACGGTTCTCTCATATCCACTTGCAAGCCAGTAATATCTAAGCTCTGAAATAATTTTAAACGTTTTAAAACTCACTTTTAATTGTACTATTTTGCTTCAATTTTCAGATAATCATCATTATTCAGTAAAATACTTACCGATGTGAAAACATCGTATTTAAATCCTATTTCATTTTTATTTAGGAACACTCTAGAGACTTGCTGTTGTAATCCAAAAATCTGTACTTTTCCAAGAATTACCTCTTCATTAAAAGAGCCTTTATCCACTTCCATATTCAGTAAATTAGATTGGTTTGCAATGAAAGACAACCATAAATATTCTTTCTTTTTTATAGAATCTGTAGATTAAAAAAACAATAGAGTCAAGATACAGTTCAAAATATAATTATATAATATAAAATATATTTTACCTAAACTATCACCATCGTCCCAATACAGTTCTCCTTTAGCATTCCCAGTTTCGTCCAACGCTACTATTAATTCAAAATCGTTCTTTCTGCTCTCCGTCGTCGTTACACCCGGTTTCTGTGCCGGTAGTATTGAACCTCCACGAACCAATAATGGTATTCTGTCAATCGGTGCAGGTAAGGTATAATGTTTTCCGATGGAGAAGAAGGAATTAAGAGTATAATAATCGTACCAAAAACCACGCGGTACGTAAACGGCTATCTCAATTTTGTTCTGTGAAATATAAGTCATAGCGATTAATTAAGTATCTCACATTATATAAATGATAAAATGAATTCATGGCGTACTTCTTCGAGAACTGGATTGATCATAAGCGCATTTCCCCAAAGAAATTGTGTATCAATGTCGTAAGTCTGCCGATCATCAGTAAATCTATATAATGTTTAATATGCATATGTTATTCTCATAATATAGATACGACATTAGAGATTGATACTTACTCAAAGAATAGTGGGCGTACCACTGTTTCCCCTAATTTATGTGCTCTGAAGAATAAGGTGTACAAATACGGTAAAAATCGATAACGTATTTTGAAAGCATTTTTTGACGATTGTACAACTAAATCGCCCATAGCAACTGGATCCTGTTCCTATATACATATATAAATGCATTTATATGTTATATTATTAATGTATATATATAAATTAATAATAAAATTATTGAAAAAAAATATATATATCAGCACTCACAATTGTAGCATCGGAATTGTGATTTCGAGAAAATGGATAGAAGGCACCAAGTTGCATCCAGCGATTACACAACGCCATGGTTGTGTTTCCATCGAAACCGCAAATATCTGCGCCCACCATTGGAATTTGATAGAAATTGAGTGACAAAATGGCTGGAATACTCATCCTTAAATCATGCCTGTGATAAAATGGTTCTTTAGTAAATGAAGAAAATATGATGATGCACATTAAGATGAATTCTAATTACCATGATGAATAAACATCACCCGTCCAATGACCCGCGTAATGACCATGTCCTACCCATGTCGAACGCGATATTATAAATGGTCTCTTTAGTCTAATCTTCCTAAGGGCACTGCATATAAATTTGATAGGATAAATTCTTAAGTTCTCTCTGTAAGAGTTGAAAGATTACGGATTGTAAAACCTTCTACTTACTAATTCGTGGCAATCGCTTGGCTCGTTCCATAAGTATTGTGAAGATTGTAGTGAGTGCCCAAATAATGTTTTGCATTCATGCAAAGAGTTTTCGTAGCGAGCAAATCGCCAACGACATTGGGAAGATATTCGGGATAATCTAGATTATTATGCGTACAGCCGTTCTTATTACCATTATAGAAATTGGACGGTTCGTTCATATCCTTGAAAGTAATTAAAATAATTTGAGTATTTTAGGAATTAAGTAAAAAATATTAAAATAATTTTTTAAATCAAGACTTACGATCCATGCACCGTCGTACGCAAAACTGTCATGCATATCGCCCATCATATTTGCGTAGTAGATCATAGTTTCGGGGTTTGTAAAATCAGGCCATACCGTGGAAACGAGATTCCAGACTTTGCCGATGAAAGGTTTGTTGGATATACCATCTTTTACAAATATATCTTGTTTTATTCCTTCGTCGTAAGGCAGATAAGAACCATTGTCATCGAAAGCGGATATGCCGGCATCTATTAAGGGGATATAATGCATTCCTGCCTGTAATAAAAAAATCGTTGTAATACATGCCGACTCCTGCCGATTATATATAAATCTTTTATATGAATATACTATACCGAATGAATTTCTTCCACAAATTTAGGCAAATCTCTGAATTTCTCTTTATTATATGTAAAATCGTTATTTCTGTCCATATAATCCAAGTCATTCCATTGAGTATCCTATAAACGTATGATTAATAATAACATATAGCTTACATTTTAAAACGTATTATAAACGTTATAATGTAGCAAACATTACAAATGGAATTCCAGCTGCTCTCGTTCTGTTCCATACTGCTTTCGTATTTTCCAACGATCCATATCCATATCTAATTAATATGCAAAATGTTAATATTTGTGTTGAATATTAGTTTGTACTGATATCGTACCTGCATAAATGAAAACCAAGCGACCAATAGGGTGGCATAAACGGTTTACCTACGATTTCGGAATATTGTTTCACCACATCAGCTGGTGTCGGTCCCAGAAAAAAATAAATATCGAAAATACCACCGATCGTCCTAAATGTTATAGCCGGTGTAGGCTGTAATATCACATCTAAAAAATATATGATATTATTTTTAATAAAATTATATATTGTATAATATATTCATTTTTTTAGGAAAAAAAACTTACCCATAGCATTACTGTTTAGAAATAAAACTCCATGAGCCATTCCAGATTCCTCCATAATAATATAAAACGGATGAGATCCATACAAATTCGCCTAATTAAATAAATAGAGAAGATATTATTTATGTAGTAACAATCTATTTGTGTATGAGAAAATTAAACAACGTACGTTTTCCGTTGGCGGTTGATCTTTATTGAATAGAGTGAACGATTGCCAATTAGTATTTAATTTTAATCTCGATCTATGCTCGCCAATGCCATAAATATTGTCCGTTGGTAGCAATGAGCTTATTTGTAAAAACTGATCAGCAAATATGAAACCTCCAGTCCCAATAGAATTAAATCTACATACAAAGTATATTATAAAAATAATTTTAATGATAACTTTCATAACTTTCATAACTTTGTTTAGAAAAATTGCCAAATCTTAATCTTTACAAAGCCATCAAAATATAATATTCTGAATACAACTTACAAAATAATTTGTACTTACATTGTTGTGCCATCACTGATTCTATCGACCTTAAAACCGGGTTTTATATCATCGCTATTAAATTGATATTTTGTGTTAGTAACTTGATATAAAAATGGTTTCGGATCCGATCTGATTGGCCATGGTGGTTCATATCGTGGTTTCAAGGGATCATATATCTAAAGATTATATTATTCTCTTATCACAGTACAATACAAAACTGGAATATTCTGTAAATATTCATTATACCTTCACACGCAGAATTGAGCTGTCTATGCTTGTGGCTTCTACCTTCACAAGAGGCACATTGTTCTTGTATATAGATTCCTTCTCTTGGCTGAGAAAGCCTAAGAAATTACTACCATCTTGACTGTGATTAATATATTTATACAGATTCCATCCCTCAGGATAATAACAATAAGGAATATTTAGCGGCACATGCTCCTCAGGTTTGTTCCTCTCAAGAGGATTCCAACAGCATCCTCTGTTTGTACAGGAGAGTTGCGACGCTCCATCCTCTGGATGACAATCAAAGCGCAATATTTCAGGAACATTTGCACACTGCTATAAACATACACAAGTAATATAGCAATAAATGCAAATATAAATAACATATGTTATCTATTTCTCTTGTAAGAGAAGAATTTAGATTTCGCTTACTTTAGCATTGTTAAAAGCTATGTTTCCTCCAGGTAGATTATTTTCTTTCTTTAAAGGTTCTATTTTGCGATCATACGTTTCTTGTTCGATGTATATATCAGGAGTATCCACTAATATATGTTGATACCTTGTCTCTTCGATAGTGTCGTTATTTATATCAATCATAAATTCCACTTCTGCATTATAATTACTCACAGTGGTATGTAATGGATATATAATTGTATACAAGACCGGAATACCAAGATGAAACAACAATGAAATTGCTATCAAACTGAAGAATACCATTATTATTATCCGGTTTGTATTGTTACGTTTATCAAGATTTGAGTCTTCATTTTTTGGAGATAATGGCTTATAGGATTCATTATTTAATGTTTTAATCACGATAGTGTTAAATCCTCCCGCAATATTATTTGAATGATCTTTGATTGCACTGTGGTATTCTGATTTTTCAGGAACATCTCGCCCACTTTCCTCTACATTCATTACAGCCATCTCTCAAGTAGTTGATCAAAACTGTTGCGATAAACGTTTTTTAACAGGTAGTGACTGAAAGCGATAAGGATTATTAAAGGCATTTTATGCATGAACGTACTTGTACAAAGTCATTACTGTCAGCTAATGAATGTTTATGAGATAAACGTTTCTTTAAAGTCTAAATTCCAAGTCTAAATATAAACGGACGTAAACCTTGGGCAAAACTATAATTTTTTACGTATTATCGGCAATATTCTAGTACACACATTTTTATCCTACACGAAGAATATACTGCGAAAAGTGTTCCATTTCATAGAGGAGAAAACATATTTTAAAATATTATATAGATATTTAGATCATAACCTGCAAGCTCCTGCAATCGAAATTACATGTGTTCGCTGCACAAACACGCAAAGACGCCTTTGAAAATAATATTTCGCACTTCATGTGCCACTGTATGCATCACACTGAACTTATTGTTAGATCAAAATATTATTTTCTAGCAGAGAATCTTGCTCCGAACGCTCTGAACCGCTCGCCGCACTCCCCTGACTCCCCACCGCACTCTGCCACTGTGCATAATTTGTATCTGCGCACTGATTTTTGCATTGTATGCGTCATGATATAAGATACAGCATGGTAGGCGTCACGCCACATATCTCGTCTCCGCTCGGACTTTAACGTTACTGACGTCCATTTCTGCCAATGTAGATTAATTTTAATCTCTTTATCTTTTTCCAATTCTTAAAACTAGAAAAAGATAGAGAACCCGAAATTAAAGTTAATCTACATTAGTAGAAATGAAGGTAATTTGCACAAACGCCAATCAACTTTAATCGACAAGAAAAATAAAACACTGTTATTAGAACAAAACGGAATAAAGAATAAGAAAACTTTTCATCTTGTTCTAATAACAAGCTATTTTTTTCTACATTGCCAACTCAATCGAGTTAATCGTCGATTAAGGAGATTCTAGCGTTTGATGAAATACAGACAAGTCTATAATACACGATACGAAAGTTAATTATATCAACAATATCTAGAAAAAATTTCATTGACTTTTATCGTACCGTTTTGTAGATATTTAATTCTAAATGTATAGAATTTTACATTACTAAGTATATGCAAAATTTTATCCCGTAGATATTTTCTCTTAAAAGTTAATCAACGTTGATGCAAGTTTCTCTGAGTATTCCAATATACTCGCAGATATATAATTAAGAAAGCAGGATAGAGAAAGCATTGTTGTGCAAGTTGCATGTAACACTTCCTTACAATCTCTTCATTGTTATCGGTGCTATTTACTTGTCAAACTTGAATTTACCAAATTCCTGTCAAAATAAATTATCGCTGAGTCAGAATCAATTTGCTGTGCTCATTATCAGTATTTGGCCCGCCGGATAAAGTTCCTCGATGCGTTTATCGAATTCTCACCTTATCGTTATGACTCATATCTCATATCTTTTTAAACTAATGTATAGTGAAGCAGATTGGAAGTTTCGTATTTACTGCATCATTGAACCTGCAAATTACGTTGACCAAAACGCAGTTTTACATGAAAAGTTGCACTAGAACAAAATAAATCTTTTTATTGTAGATTTAATCAGCAATACGGACGTATTTACATATAAATTTTTACACAAGAGATGCATTATTAGGAATTATTGGGACAGTTCTCTTTCTCTTCTTCACACTTTCGAACAATACCTGAAAGCAAAATTTCTCTTTGGTTTTGTATTCATGAAAAATCAGATATTTTCTTACAAAATATGTTAAAAACTTACTCTTGCAAATTTCGTTTAAAGCACTAACGGTTGGTGAATCTGGCATTTCCGTCAGAAAATTTTTACCTTCGTCACAACATCTGGCTAGCAATGGATCTAAAGGTATCGAGCCTAAGAATTCTACATTTAGTTCGTTCGACATCGTCCGTGCACCGCCTGACGAAGCTGGGAATATTTCTGCCGTATTCTGTATACAAAAATGTTTCGTTAATCATATCCTTCCATCCTTTTCTTTCGTCTTAAAATTTTCTACTTCAAAACCACCGTCCTCACCTTGCATTTAGGACATACGAAGATACTCATGTTTTCAATCACACCCAAGATTGGAATATTCACTTTTCTACAGAAGTCTATCTCCTTTCTAACATCTAAGAGAGCAACTTGCGGCGGTGTCGTTACAATTATGGCACCTGTAATGCCGGCACCTTTGAGATACGACGTAGCTGACAAGTGTTCGTCCGACGTGCCAGGCGGTGTATCCAGAACGAGATAATCTAAACTACCCCAATCAACTTCTGACAGGAACTGCCTGATCATACCTGAATATATACAAATATATATAAATTTGTATACAATAAAAGAAAACTCGCATAGATATAACTGACTGATATAAGAAGAATGGAAAAAGATGGAATCTTAAAAGCATATAATACCATTCTTCTTTGGTCCTCTCCATATAACTGCATCACTTGGACTGCTGAGTAAAAATCCAATTGACATCAGTGACAAGTTATCCTCAATATACTAGAACAAAATAATAATATGTAATGTTACATAATAGTATCTTTTTTATCGACATAGTAATTCTGCTCCAAGGAGTTTACTTAAAATTTACTTACTACAGGGGACCATCCTGATCCACTTTGGTGAACTTGTTCACCAAGTGCTCCCAGTACCCTAGGTTGCGATGGTCCACAAATGTCGATGTCCAATACTCCGACCTAAATAAGATACATGCCTAGTTTACACAGAGCACTTGATACGCGTATCAAATAGTAAATAACTAGTAAATTAGTTTAACCATTGGCTATTTAGCTCAAATACACTACTTGATACACGTATCAAGTGCTCGGTGTAAACTAGGCAATAGATAAGATTTGAAATCTTTCTCTAATAAAATTTAAATTATCAAATTCCAATATATATCACAGAGAAATTAATTAAATTAATTAAATTAATTAAATTATATTTAGTTTATCTTTATTTATCTTAATTTGAAATACTGAAAGAGAATGAGTACACTAAAAGTTTGGTAATCAATAAGGGACTGGCACCGGTTGATACGATATACATAGGCCATTAGTTGACTATAGATATTCTCCGTCTGAGGTTATTTCCTGCAAAGTAGCTGCTGGGTGTTCACTATGTCAACATGTACATTGAAAATAACATGGATATACTTGGAATGGGTAGAAGGGTGAGTTATTACATTAACTTGCTTTTTATCATTATCATATAAGTGTGAGGTCACTTATGCGACAATAAAATATATGGCATTTATGTCAGCATTTATGTTAGCATGACATAAGATATAACACATGCATAGAGCATAACATACAAGAAAAATTAGATACAAAAAATGAAGAGAAATTGAGTCTTTCAAACAAAATTCCTATCAAGCACACATTATTTTCTTTTCACTTATGATTAGTTATATGCTTACATTTCTATCAGGATTATTTGCTGCAAGACTCCTGGATAATAACGACGTTACAGTACTCTTGCCTACTCCTCCCTTGCCTGAAAGCACTAGCAGCTTATTCCGCACTGAAGAAAGCCTTTCTTTCACAAGCGCAATCCCAGGATCTGGCTGTTTGGTGGCTCCTGACGAGCACAGCGACTGATTCGGACATCCAGCACAAGCTGACGCTTTGCCAGCACTCTCACTCTGAGTTCCAGGACAGTCTGAAAATTTTATAAATTTCTTAGCATGTATAGCACTTTGTAAATACATGTATATATAATAGAAATGACTTGGCAGGAAAAGAGAAGAGAAAAATTGATTCGCACATGATAACATCAATATGATGAAAATGATAGCTTATTTCATTATTTTAGGCAGAAACTGTCTAGTCAATACTTCTTAAATGTAATGTAAAGATTATATACTTCCTAAATAATATAAAAAAGGTGTGAAAATTGAAATATAGAAGTGCTATTCTAACCTAACTTTTAATTTTGACGTCATATTAAGCGTAATGTAATGTAAATGATATATATCAATGATTAATCTTAACGAATGTTAAGTTCACATGTCTTTAATTAATTTATTTATTTGCAATACTGATTAAAATCAGATTATGAATATACTCACGTTCGGGAGCTTCGCTAGGTACATCTGCCATGTTGAATCATTAACGCTTCTCTGATATGCATGTTGGTGATATAAAAATGATATATACGAATCTGTGATATAAGAATATAAGAAATTTTTTTCTTTTAAGAATTTTCTACTATATTTCTGCTGTTCTTATTACTATTTTTCCTTCTTTCAATTCTTTTACCAATAATTACAAAGAAAGAGTACAATTTTTTAATAAGCCTTATCTTTAAAAAATATGGTTTTTGTATTTTGATGATTTTCCTCATCTCACAAATAATGTCTGATGTATAATAAATGTTTCTCTTTCATTACATTATAATAATTATATTTTTATAATCAATATATTTATATTTAGCGGAACAGATAATTTATGATACAGTTATCTATTTTTCAAGATTCAATAAAATATTACTTTTCTGTCACAAAAATACTTTTAGAAACATGCTGACAGTACATTAAATAAGTTTATGATGCAAAATATATAATTCAAACTCTTAGAAGATGAAACAAAAAACAACTATTTCTTATATCTGTATATTTTAATTTGTAGCAATTGCAGCCATGGAGTACAGCCGGAGGTTCAATGTCTTACATGGAACCAATAGTTCCAATCCGTATAGGTGACTATACGCGTACACACCATTTACTACCATGGAGACCGAATGTCGGATTCGAGAATACAGAAGTTATCCCCTTGTAAGTAGATTCAACATTCTCTCTTAGTATTAGCTATAATTCACTTGCTTTATCATCACCCTCTATGGCAACAGCTATAGAGATGTCGTTCTTTGAACCCTTTATAGAATGATATTGATTTAACAAACTGATGCTGTTCTGTACATCATATCTCTGCCGGTAGATTCTTATTCTCCCCTTGAGTAAATACCTAGCACACAGATTCGAATATGGATATGAAGTATATAATTATTATATTATTCTCTTGCAGAGCTACAAAGTCGATATCAAATTACGCGCTGGACGCAAGTAATAAAATGAGTACACGACCGTTGAAATTCCCAAATCTGATCACGGGCTATCAACGCAATCCTGTTCACGCGTCGCAAGCCGCCCTTTATACGAGATACACACCACACGAATGGTTTCAGAAACAAGTGAAATATTACAACGAGGCAGATTCGCAGAGACATTATTCCGAGAGGATGCGAAACGATGCCCAGAGGATTATCAGGTGCAACAGCTTCTTGGAAATAATTGTTAAATTATATTATGTACAGAACTGATGTTACGTCTGAATTCAAAATATTTTTCAGAAATGCTGAAGAGAAGATACAGCACGGTCAGTACGATACCAGCCGAAGACTTGGCGAGAGGATAAACGATATTACTTTTTGGCGTAACGAAGTGGCAGCGGAATTAGAGAGAATGCTTCATGAAATCGAGAGACTCCATGATTGCCGGAGTGTCTTAGAAAAGGCAGCACGAGATATCGAAGGACCTTTACACATCGCAGAGGAGTGTCTGTATCACAGAGAAGCTAGAAAAGGTCTGCACAATATTACAAAATCGTTTTTAACTTATACTTCAAGTTTTGGATATTTATAAGGATATAATAAATAATCTTATATCTTTCTTTAGGTACAGAATTGGTACATGACGAGTCGGAAAAATGTTTACTGCGAGAAGTAGACAACTTACGGACAAACCAAAAGAAACTAGAAGCTTGCTTGGACAAATGCAAGGATCAGGTAAAATGTACCTTAAATTAGTATGATAGTGGAATTCCTAGCTACTCGACATAATTAAACAATTAATGTTATTCTATTTGCAGTTACGAAACTGCAGAGCTTCGCAGAATCAACTAGAATTGGATTTAAATAATAAGGAGAGCGCTCTAGGCATAGATAATGTTTGCCACCAATTGAACAATCATACTCAAGGATTACAATATTATTCTGGAATTGAGAAATACGATCCATGGTATTTAATCATAGTATTATATATATATTATATTATATATAGTATTATATAATTTTTAATAACTATTAAATTTAATTGTTATCTTGTTAGTGTTTCGGAACAAGAAACCTGGGCGGATGCGGTGAATAGGATAGTGCAAAGATCCCAAACAGAACGGAACAAGTCCTGTCAATTACGCACCACTGCCGAAAGTCTTGTCAATAAAGTCGCTCAAGAAATGTGGAATACTTGGAGTAACACCAACAATGCATTAACACATAGATCTTCCGAATTACTGGAGGCTAAAAACAAGCTACAACAGCATTTACAAAAGGTAGATATAAATGTTATGCACGTGCAATCTTTTCGGATTACTTGTGATTTGTGAAATATTATAGGTGCAACAGGAAATATTCAGTGTTGAAAAAAATTTGGAGCTAATGCGTAAAGCTATCGCGGACAAAAGTTACGCGACTAAAGTCGCACATACGAGGATGGAAGCGAGGATGCATCGTCCCGATATGGAATTATGTCGCGATTATGCTTATGCGAGGTATTTATAAGATATGCCAGCAGCATAGATGAGACATTGTTTAAAAATACTATTCTTATTTTGCAGCCTTCAGAAAGAGATCGACGAAATAAATCATCAACTCGAGCGGATGCACAAGTCGTTGAAAGAACTTGAGAATCAACATCAAAAGTTGCTGCGAACTCGAACCATGCTCGAACACGATCTCGCTCTTAAAATCGACGCGATATACATTGATAAAGAAAAAGTTAGCGGTCTTAGACGCGCGTATCCTGTTAATGCGTTGTTTAGATTTTAAAGGTATATTCTCTGTTAATGCCGTGCTCTATATATGAATACTGCCATTTATCAAATATTCAGACGTGTCACCTGAAATACACTCCTAAAGGAATTTAGGCTACGTGATATTTCCACAATTCGAAGGGAGTTTGGACAAATATATATATATTAAATATTTATTCATTTGTACAATTGTAATAACTATTAGAAATAATTACGTTTTACTTTGTTGCGTGACTTCTGGCATAGCTCGGTACAGGCAAATTAAATCCTGGTTTAGCCTCAAAAAATGTATAAGAGAGAATTATTTCATCAACAAACTCCATCTGTGGATCCTCTGCGAATTCTGGATCAATATAGAAGAATACTGGCATGTCAACCTTAACACAAGAATAATAATTTATACCACACTGCCTAATTCAATCACATAGATTATACAAAATGCGCAAAATTTGTCATTAGAATAAAAACTGATACAAAGAAAATATAGCTGTAAATGTTATTAAATATACAAAAAACTAAACTGTCATATTATTCTATGTCAATATGATGCCAATGAACTCACTTGTTCATGCGGGTTGAGCATCTGTTCCTCGAAACAGAAGCACTGTATTTTATTAAAATACTGTCCTACTTCGAAAGGTAAAACATTATATGTGGATATTCCTATGACCTGGTGATCGGTCGGATTTGTGGCTGTATAAAACGCTAAAGCCGTCTCTCCAGGAATAACCGTAATCTCCCTTTGCTGCGGCTTGAAATTCCATTGCATCGACGTCGCCACATCTGCATTGAACTTAATTTTGATCTTCCTGTTTTTAACAGGTGACATTGTGGTAATTTTACTGGCGTCATGACCAGCTGATATTGCTCCACCGTAACTATACGACTATATAACAAAAGGAAAACCCAATAAAGAAAAGAAACACATATTGGTACTGACATTGTTATATAAATAATAACATTGGATTCGAGTTAAGATATAAGATTGAGTTAAGATATATATATATATATATATATTTATTTAAAAACTATCTTATATATATATATATAAGATAGTTTTTAAAGAAAAGAAACACATATATATTGGTACTGACATTGTTATAAAAATAATATAATGTTGAATTTATTGAAAATGAGATTGGGCTCGAGTTAAGGTATAAGATAGTTCTTAAAGAATCGCAACTGCACCTGGCAAAATATTCTGTACAAAGGCACTGCGGAGTAACTCAATCCAACTACCAGAACTCCGACTCCAGTCCAATAAAAGGCAGTGGAGCGCAATTTCTTTCGGAACGAGCTGCCAGAATGGTCTTTCATTAAATTCCGCGACACGCTGGTATGTATCTGTCTCATGCAAGTTCGTGTCAACAGTCGACAGACGTTAAGGTACATCATTTTAGAATTTCTCTACCACTTTCCTGTCAATCCAAGGAACAGACCGCTAACCTAAACCTAAACGCAACTAAACTTTAATGCGCTGCGTTGTTTGAAATTAAGCTCTCCTCGAAAGCATGATGACATTAAACGGTAGAGAAATGAGAACAGTTTTCCCAGCGATGCATGTCCGATCGATGTTACGAGGTTCTGATAAAATTTTGGATATGATAGATCCACCGCGTGCAACGCAAGGCTCCATATAGCTCCATATTGCCTGCGACCAGGGTGACCAACCTGTGAATGCTAATCCCTAGTCTACAAAGGGCCGGTATCACTAGAGTCCTATAATGGGTGGATTCCGTAAAGCGCATATGCGCGCATATATCTATAACATACGTAACGTTTACTATAGAAAAATCTTAGAACATATATATATGGAAGCGGAATGCCCATTGTTCTCAAAAGAGAAACATGTCCGGTGGAAGTGAGAAAGAAAATCATAGTTGCCTCTCTCTCGAGAGTTACTGCTCAAAAATGCGCAAGCGCGGGGTTACGTTTATTGGCTGGTTTGGCCCACTGTGCCTGCGCACTTTCGAGCAGTAACTCTCGAGAGAGAGGCAACTACGATTTCGAGAGAGAGGAAACTACGATTTTCTTATTCACTTCCTCCGGACACTTTTCAGTCTGCTATTCCGCTTCCATATATATATGTTCTAAGAGAAAAATGCGCGCATATGCGCTTTAGTCTGGGTCTACAATAGGGTGTAGTAAGCTTTAAGCCCTAAGAATTGACCAACCACAGACGATTATTCTCCTCACATTCGACTGTGATTGGTCAATTTCTTAGGGCTTAAAGCTTACTACACCTATTGTAGACCCAGTCTTACGGAATCCATCCAATAAGAGAAGCGCCAGGTGCCAACAGGTTTTGATTGGCTCTCAGAGTCACGTGTTTTTTGTAGCCATTGCCAGCTAACTTTAGTGCAATGTGTAGGTTGGCGTAATATGAAAAGGTAAGTAACTCTGAGGAAATTAGTTTTGAGAGCACAATATCGGTATTATAGAGCGTTATCGGATCGAGCGTACACCAGCGTACACCAGGTTATATGTGCGTGCTGCGCGCTCCGCGTGCTCCACTTCACTTCACTTATTATTAGCTGGCATCGGACGGCAGATCAGCCTGTCCATTTAGCCATAACCAGGTTGGTGATGAGTATGTAATTGGGTAGTAAGGTCACCATTTATTTAGCGCAAAGAAAAAGGAAATCGCGCACTGTATAGTGATACAGCGCGAAGCAGCATGAAAGCGCATGCTCAAATGACCGAGCATAGAGCCAGGAAGGAACTGTGAGGTGAAGAAGAGGGGGCATGCTAAACATTCAGCGCGCATGCCCTGAGTCCGCGTGCTCTGACCATGGTATAAACATTTGTGACTCCGCCGCTCCGACCCTTTGGCTACAAGATGGCGGCCGCCGAGAGGTAGTGGGGGAAGGCTAGTGCGTAGTGGGGAAGGCTGGCGCTTCTCTTATTATAGGACTCTAGGTATCACCATCTCCGATTAAACTTACTCTTCGTCTCTTTCTAACTGAACAATTAGAAAGAGATGAAGAGTGAGTTTAATCGGAGGATCACGTTAATCGGAGATGGTGATACCGGCCCAAAAAGACCAATCTCAGGGGGTTTTCCAGCAAGCGACAAAAGTTGCCACAAGTATCGTTTTATCTTTGTTACTCATTGCCAAAAAAGAAAGATAGAACGATGCTTGTGTCGATTTGTGTCGCTTGCTGGAAAACCCCCTCAGTCAAGTGTGAGAAGAATACTTGACTGTGATTAGTCAATTTCTTAAGGCTTAGGCCGGTATTCATAGTCGGATCTTATATTTAAGACCGTCTTAAGCACAATCTTAAGATGTCGTAAGCCAATCACAGAGCCGTATCAGCGTCTTAAGACATTACTTAAGACGATCTTAAAATAAGAACGGACTATGTATACCGGCCACAGTTCTTTCTATTATATAAAAATAATAAAAAAATAATATAATATAACACAATATGCGAAATATTATAAAAATATATAATTGCATATGATGCAATATTATACCTCAATATTTCAATAATTATAATGTTAAATATTAGCAGTATTTAATCACTGAAATCTTCAATATTGAAGTACTTATAATCACTACAAGCTCAGTAATTGAATCACAAGAAATTACTGTACATTAGTAATTTAAGTACTCAAAATAAGTAATTAATCACTAACTCACTAGTGATACATTTCTATAAGGGTAGTCGGTTCTTATATTTAAGATCGTTTTAAGCAATGTCTACAATAAGATTTTAAGTCGTAAGACTTAACATATCGACCAATCACAGTTGAGCATTCTAAAGGGCCATCTACAATGAGTTGCAGTCGTAAGAGTCGTAAGAAATTGACCAATCACATTATTCTCCTTGCGACCGAAGAATAATGAACTGTGATTGGTCAATTTCTTAAACTCTTACGACTGCGACTCATGGTAGATGGCCCTTTACTTGCTGCGAAGAGCACCCAATTGCACAACACTGCGGCATTATTGCTTAAAAAATCAGCTGAAATACTGTATATTCTGTTATTCTGTTTATTTCGCGTGCTCATTCCCAGCTATTCCGAGCATAGGTCCAAAATGGCGGTCGAAAAGGGAAGGGAGCCAATAAGAATGCTCGGTTGTCGGCATCCGCAAGATAAAAGGAATGCGCTAATTTTATTATCTTCGTCCGTTCTTTTCAGTCGCACTTCTTTGAACTAGTGTGCAATAAGTTAGAATGAGACAAATATATTTATATTACATGTGCGCCGAAA